>MU228288.1:1683894-1697999 GCA_018584345.1 Thuja plicata | reverse complement strand
AAGATTTAACAAGAAGACCAAGTGAATGGTTGAGTTAAGGCAAATAAAAGGGTACTTGATCAGTTGGCACTCTGGCAAAGTAATTAGTTGTTTATCTTTCAAAGATAGTTTTTCTAGTTGTTTTGTGCTGAGCAAGTTTGGCTTGTGCCGAGAAAAGTTTTTTATGCTGAGCGAAGTTGTTTGTGATGAGCAAAGTTGTTCAATGCCAAGCACCAGTGAAATTGCCGAGTGGAAACAGTGATGTTGGCTGACTTACAGTAATTGGATTAATGATGAGATTTGAGATCTCTGGCTGACTTAGTTAATTTTATTGGGATATGTAATGTTAATTAAAGATTTATCCACGCCATTTAATGTATGGGTAACCATAATTAATGCATGGTTTCAAGATTTAATTAGAGACTACTTTGGAGAAGTAAATGTAATGTAAATGATGAAATGATCTGTTGGATCTGACCTAACCTAAGATCTATGATCTTGATTAAGCAACAAAGATTTATCTGACCTAGATAGAGAGGTATATGATAACCTCAGGGGTTATTCATTGAGTGTGTTGAGTTTGCTGTTGAATGTGGAAGTACATGTGTGTATGCAAGAGGATTGCATAGTTGATTTACGGTTTGGCATTATCTAGAAGAGAAAGCTGAATATAGAAGCTCAAATTTGCATGTGTGATTGCTTGACAGATTTCCAAGCAAATCAGAAGGTTGAAATGACAATGTAGGATATCCAATAAGTTAACATAAGAACTATAATTAGATCTAAATTTGCAAATTAAGTTGTATGTATCAGATCACAACTGATGATTACTTTCTAACCATCGTATCAGTTAAAATCCTTTAACAAGGTTGACCTAACAGTCATTTGTATAAATCCTCTAACAAGGTGACATTTAGGTGGAATGTTCTAAGTCCTCTAACAAGGTCACTTCTGATAGGGTGATTAAATCCTTTAACCAGGTCACACCTAACAGTGTGTTATTGTAACTTTTAACAGGGTTGGCTCCTCACAGAGCGCACTTCAAAAGAGTGAAAACTTGGTAGCATGTTACTAGTGTTTTTTCCCATATTGGGTTTCCACGTTAAATACTTGTGTCAACTTGTGTGAATGCTTATGGTTTGTTTTACTGTTATGTTTCTACAAGCAATTTGATTAAACAGTAAACTGCATGATTAAAGTTGTTGAAATATGCTACTGCTGCCGAGTAGATCTGAAATATAGAAAAGTTTTATTTGCTACATCTAGACCTGAGGATAACTGATTCACCCCTCCCCTCTCAGTTATTCTAAAATCATTCTAATAGCCCAAAGATCCTGCATAATGCTATGATCCCCATTTGTATGCTTTCCTTAAATTTGGATGAGGGGATTTCCAGTTTCATTCTTTTGGAATCCTTCTTTGGTGTCTTCAGCCAATTGTTGTTCAAATACTGCCAGGCCATGATCTCTAGCTGATGAAACTTCCCTAATGCCTTGGATCAGGTGACAATGGCTACTTTGTCAAACTGAGGGATCCCCAAACCTACCTAAAAAGTTGTGGCGTCCAAGAACACCATGGGCGTGGGATATCCAGTTGGGACAAGGGCGGCGAGCATGATGGCCTGGATGAAGGAGTTGTAGTGCGTGGCTAGAGTGAGAATAAGTTTTGGGTCTTGCAAGAAACATTGGAAGCAAGAAACCTTTAGAATCTTGGACTCTCCAACATTGATTGCCAACTGGTCCCCGACCGTTCGTTGGATGAACATCATTTTGACTAGGGCCTACATTTTTGACCACATTCTAACACTAGTATCGGTAATCAACTGAACCTTGGATTCAATATTTTACCTTGTAATATCATTTTCCTTCAAATATTTCATGTTGAGGGGAAGCTTTTCCAGGGCCCTCTCAATCTTAGACCTAACGGCTGCCCTAGTGACTGCCGTGGTGGGGAGATCCGGACTCCTGGGTGGAGAGGATGCAGATGCCTCTGACATAGTGAAAGTGGTGTTTAAAACCTGCAAGGTAAGGCAACCATCAAAATTTTCACAAGATAAAATGCTACTTCAGATTCCGGAGAACTTACCACCACATCGCCCATTTCACCTAAAAATTTAGTTTACGTCAAAATCCATAAAATATATGCATAGAATGTAAACTTAGGGATTCAACCACTATATGGGCCCAAAGATTTTAGCATGTTTGATGGGAGTAAGATATAGGTTGATCAAGGACGTAGGGCCCGGAGTCTGGGAAACTAACCATTGGGTGACATGGCCGAAAGATGATTTGTTAGGCTTATGTGGCCGTCACATGGTCATGCAATAAATAGGGGTTATGGTGACGATGATGCCAACTGTCCAAACACATGCAAGACAGGAGCCACTTGGTGGAACTTAAATACGTGCATGGGAAATAAATTTTCCATAAAGACTGATTCGATGACAGAAAGAGAAACTGCCATGGTTGAAACCAGCCAAGGGTCAAGTTCCAACCAGGTGGTATTCTACCGTATGGGTGAGATCACAAACTCAGGAAACATAGACAAATGCATAGTGAGCTTGACATAAAACTAGAAGGATATACATTGAATATACAATAGAGCTGAGGCATATATAAATAACTTACAAAATTTACACAATATACAGACAACTGACACCATGCAGGATGATGAAAACTACCTATGCTACAACTGTGTAGAGGGCAGACAACACTCTGCTAGTGCCAACCCACCAACGGGAGGTGATGGAAGACCACTTCCACAAGACGGGGCAAGACACAATGGACCAAAACTAGAAAAGGAAAACAAAATGCAAAATGAGAACAACGCAGAAGTGCAAAACCAGAAAACCCAAAGAGAATGGCAAGACCAGGGCTGAGACCCTACCTAAAACATGGAAACAATAGAGGAGGCAGGCACGAGAAGCACCCTGAAATGAGCTAACCTTAAGGATCACCGCGAACAATCACCACAAACCTACTGGTAATCAATAACTAAATACGGGAGAAAAAGTAGTTTAAAATCAGCTTAATTTGCCTTGATTCACTCTGAATGCACAAGTATTTAATCACGGTGAATGTGAAAGTGAAAGATAATTTCCTTTTATACCCTTAGGGTAAGACAAGTTACACCCTTTTCCATGGACTCTGGAATAGGAAAACCTCCAGACTTTGGGCCTGGGGATTCCATGCAACCATACCTTTTCGCGAGGAGAAGACATCGTGGCAAAGAATCCCAGAGTCCGTAATCTGGCTCTGGAAAGAACAAACTCTGGGACCGGGCCCCGGAGGCAGGAAAGACAAAAAACAAAAAGAAAACAAACCTCGTGGGAGGGAAATCCCAGAGAAGGAAACAAAGAAAATAAAGAAAGCAAGGCAAGAGCCAAAGCGAAAAGAGGGGACCCAACATTTTGCACACAAAATGTAGGGACGGGTATGCAGGGCATAACAAGAGGATACAGATACTAAGTTCCATAGTAATTTGAAGATTGAGCGATAAAATTTCAAAAGAGAGAGAAGGAATTACTCTCATGATGGGAGTAGAAGCGAACCCCATAACAAATCATCTGAGAAGAAGGGTCTGCCAGGAGGATGTTTTACTTGCAGTGGAGCACACTATGCTAACCAATGTCCCACCAAGGTTCAAGTGTCACAACACGTAGGGAACCCCTTCCAAATCAGAAGGTATTCTTTCAACAAAGGATACATGTTGCGGTGGATGATCACTAGGCTGAATACCAGATTTTGCCAATTGAGGTGACAGGTGCGCTCTATGGTAACACTAACAAAATTTTATTCGATACTGGAGCATCAGAAAATTTCATTTCAACCAATATGCTTAGTAAATTTACTAAAAGAGCAAGATTCATGAAAAACACATGGTCACTTGAGTACACCAATAAGTCCAGAGCTTGGGTAGATAAATGTCTATTTGAAGCTAGGGTTGAGCTTCCAAGAATAGTTACCGAGGTCAACCTTTACGTTGCACCTCTAGGGTCTTATGATTTCATTCTTGGAATGAAGTGGCTTTGGAAGCATCATGCTAAAGTTGATTGCTTCACAAAGTAAATTGATTTTTTGGATGACTTAGGAAATTTTGTATCCATCTAGGGGATTCAATGGGAATTTTGAATAAGGCAACTTTTAGTAGCCCAACTTAGGTGAAACATTAAGAAAGGGTGCCAACTCCTAGAAGTCAAGATGGATGAGTTGTATAGTGACAGGGAAGTCAGGCATGTGGATGACTTGTACATCTACAACATGAAGGAAAGATAGAATGAAGAGTCTAGTGAGCCTTTTGAAATTAAATACCTGTATCTCCAGAAGTATCAAGATGTTTTTCTTGAGGAATTGCCAAGACTACCTCCTAAAAGGATTTTTTATTTTTCTATAGAACTCTCTCCCAGAGCTGAGCCAATATCAAAGATTCTGTATAGGATGACAACCACTGAACTGACAGAACTAAAATCCCAACTTCAGGAGTTACTCTAAAGGATTGACTAGACCCAGTGTATCGCCCTGGGGTGCACCAGTTATTTTTGTCAGAAAGAAGGATGGAACTCTCCACTTATGCATCGATTATCGTATGCTAAATAAGTTAACAACCAAAAACAAATATCCTCTGCCCCGTATAAATGATCTATTCGATCAAATATGCGGTGCCACAATTTTCTCCAAAATTGATTTGTGGTCTGGGTACCATCAGCTAAGACTTAAGGATGAGGACATTCATAAGACATCTTTTAGAACCCGTTATGGTCACTATGAGTTTACGATTCTACCGTTTGGTCTAACCAATGCACCTGCAACTTTCATGAACCTCATGAATAGCGTATTCCATGATTGTTTGGACAAATTTGTATTGGTTTTCCTAGATGACAATCTTATCTATTCCAAAAATGAGACTAAGCACTTGTAACACTTGCACCTAGTACTACAATGATTGTGAGAACATCATCTTTATGCAAAATTATCTAAATGTGCCTTCTTTCGAAAGAGGTGCAATACTTGGGCCATATCATCTCAGAAAAAGGAATTGCAGTAGACCTCGCCAAAATTAAAGCTATAGCGGAGTGATCTAGTCCTAAAAATGTTTGTGAGGTCTGAAGTTTTATGGTATTAGCAGGATATTACCAGAAATTTGTGATGGTATTCTGTCGAATCGTGCACCCTATCACCTCCTTGCAAAGAAAAGGAAAACAATATGAATGGACAGAAAAATGTCAGTAGGATTTTGAGCTTCTTAAATAAAAACTCACCACCACGACCATTTTAAAGGTGCCTAATTTTGAGGACAAGTTCCTTGTGGTGACAGATGCATCTGGGGAAGGATTGGGTGGCATTTTAATGCAAGATAGAAAAGTCATTGCTTATGAATCCAGAAAACTCAAGAATTATGAAGTTGACTATGCTCCCCATGACCTAGAGCTGGCAGAAATAGTTCACGCCCTACAGCAGTGGCAACATTACCTCATGGGTAAACCCTTTGAACTTCATTCTGACCACCAAGGGTTGAAGTATATCTTCACACAACCCAATTTAAATGGTCAGAAATGAAGATGGTTGTAGCTCATTTCTGACTATGACTTTGAGATTTAGTACATTAAAGGAAAGGAAAATCGGGTAGCCGATGCTTTGAGTCGCACATGACACATTTCAGCCATAACATCTTCCCATTCCACGTTCTACCCGCAAGTTCTCTCACACCTTGAGGGGGATAAGTTTTATCAACAAGTTAAAATAGCTCTTATTCGGGACCCTCTTGACCATAGATATGGCATGTACAAATTTGAACCGGATGGGATATTATAGTTCGAAGGAAGGATGTATATTCCAGAAGTACAAGAAATAATACATCTTATCTGGAAAGAGACTCATTCCGCACCTTACTCAGGATATCCGGGGGTCACCAAGCTAGTAGCAAATATTAAACCATTATATTTCTGGAAGGCATGAAGGGGGGCACAGCTAAGTTTGTTGCTAGTTGTCTTGAATCTCAAAGGGTTAAAGTAGAGCATCAACACCCAGTAGGGCTGCTTCAACCTCATGTCATGCCAAAATGGAAATGGCAAGTAATCCGTATGGATTTTGTGCAAGGTCTTTCAATGTCTCAGAACAAGCATAACACCATTTTGGTGGTAGTTGACAAACTCACTAAAGTTTCTCAATTTATTCCAGGAAACCTACCTGATGGTGCACCCATCATTGCCCGCAAATTTGTCTAGGAAGTATTTAGACTCCATGGAGTTCCAAAGAAAATTATATCTGATAGAGATGCCAGAATGACATCTAGATTTTGGCAAATGTTATTCAGGGCTCTTGGAACTCAATTGAATATCAGCTCCGCTTATCACCCATAAACTGATGGCCAGACTGAAAGGGTGAACCACATACTTGAAGACCTTCTGAGAATGTACTATATGGACCAACAGTACAAATGGGAGGAATACTTACCTTTAGTGGAGTTTTCTTATAATAACTATTATTAATTATCTATTAAGATGGCCCCATTTGAAGCATTATATGGAAGGAGGTGTAGAACTCCTATCAGTTGGGATAAGCTAGAAGATAGGATAATCCTCGGTCCGGAAATGCTATCAGAAATGGAGACTCAAGTTAAACTGATCCGACAGAGATTAGCAGAAGCTAATGACCGGAAAAAGAGTTATGCTAATGCCAAAAGGATAGCTAGGCATTTTGAGATAGGAGAGAAAGTACTTCTGTGAGTCAAACCCTAGAAAAGTGTCATTTCCTTTGGGAAAAGCTCTAAGTTAGCGCCCTGCTATGTAGGACCATTTGAAGTCTTGGAGGTTGTTAACCCGCTTGCTTACAAAATTGCTCTACCCCCAGCTCTTGCCCAATTGCATAATTTTTTTCATGTGTCTTATCTTAAGAAATATGTATCCCACTTTGATCACCTAATTGATTGGAACTCCTCATAGGTACGAGACCCCAGGGCGGTTACCATCGAACCCATCAGGGTGCTCGAGGTTCGTAAGCTACGCTTATGAAATAAAGAAGTCAGGCAGTGGAAGGTCTAGTGGGACCAATATGCTAAGGATAGTGCCACCTGGGAAGATTACGATGAGATTCATCCTCAATTTCCTTTCTATTTAATGCTTATAACCTTTTGGACTAGAACAGAGAATATTTTTCTTGACCCATATGAACTCCATCATTGAGGATGATGATCCACAAGGGAAAGGATATGTTACATCCCTATTGAACTGCTTATTTTAAAATTACTATATTTTGCTTTATAGTGGTAAATGATGCCCTAAATGGTTTTTATAGTGCTAAATGATGCCCTACATGGTTTTTATATTCTTACAGTGGTAAATGATGCCCTAAATGGTTTTTATATTCATTACAGTGGTAAATGATTCCCTAAATGGTTTTTGTGTTCATTACAGTGGTAAATGATGCCCTAGATTGTTTTATATTTGTTTCACTGGTATATGCCTATGTGGATGTTGATGATACTAACTATCATGAACAGATGGTGAGCTATGTACATGGGTAGGAATGTACAGGTTTTGTCATGAATGGAGCATCAATCAGGTAACCTTGTTTTTATTTTATCTTTTAATTATCTAGCGACGATTATATTCTGATGTGTTACGCTTGATCAAGTGGATGCAGGAAAGACACGGCCCAACTAAAGGGGAAAAAGTATCACTGGGAAAAGGAGGGCGCAACATGGTTACTAAGTGGACCGAATGGAATTGGTAAGAGGGTACCTAGATTCTAGCATCATCCTGAGACCTCGGTAGTTCGTTACCAAGTCCTTGTCACCTTGTCTCTGCTGGTCACTTTTGAATACTTAGTTCACACCTTGGTCAGGGTTGTTGAAGTCAAATCCTTGTTTCTATGGTTTGGGCATTCTTTTATTTGCTAATTTTTTAGAACGTCTTTTATTATTTTCAACCTTTATTTTAACATGCCAATTATAATTATGAACATGATAATGTTATTTTACATTATAGTTATGTATATGTAAACACGCATGGAAATACATGTTATATTTATATATATATTTAAACATAATAAAATGACATTTCATGCTTGTAAGTATAATTAGAATGTGCTTTTACTTTTGAATTTTACCTTGGTCTCTTTTAAGGAGTGGCCTATCGACATTTTGAGTGGAACCGACACTTGGATTTTATGTCGTCTATCTTGCTTTATTTTTATGGTTATCTCTTTATTGGGAGAATGGTATCCATCTTCGACTATTATCACCGTGTCATGATAAGTCTTTTTGTGGAGGAAGGGTGGATGGAAAACCTTAGTCTTGTAGGAACTATTACTCTGGAGATTAATACTTTTATGACCACATGACTGAAGAAGAATGAAGCCCGGTCATCCATCAAACCGTGGTTAGGAAAATGGTTCCTTAATTGCAATTGTGAGTGGAGTTATAAGGATTTGGAAAATGGTTTTACGGGGACATAACGCGTGAAGATGGTGGAGAGGAGGAAAAGAAAAAAATAAGGGAGCTGGGAGATTTACGGGTGGAGAAGAATTAGCAGGCATGTGAAACTTCTTATTCATTCTTCTTCCTCTGCATGTATATTGAAGTATATTCTTGCAATATTATAGAAAGGAAATTGTGTAGCATACTACAATTTTAAAACAGCTATGGTTGGTTTACGAATGGAACTTTGCATTTTACCTTCTTCACATTTTAATAAACTAAAAGATTATTAAATTTTACTTATGGCTGGCTATGCTTTGTCAAATGGTCTTCTTTTCTTCATATTTTCTGGAAATTGAGAGAATATCCAGACTTTGAGTTGTTGTCCTCGTATGGTCTTCTTTTCTTCTTATTTTCTGGAAAATATGAATAAATCTAGACTTTAAGTTGTTGTCCTTGAATCATCTTCTTTTCTTCTTGTTTTCTGGAAACTATGAGTAATCCAAAATTTGAGCCATTGTTCTTGAATTGTCTTTCTTCTTTCTTCCCTCCAAAACTGGGGTTGATTTCCATACTTTAAGTTGTTGTTGATGAGTTAATATTTTCTTTCTTGCCTCAATACCATGAAGTCGCCTTAGCTGGTAGTATACCTTATTTGATATAAAAGGTCTCATTTTCTTTACTTTCTTATAAGTTATGAATGCTCTTGGTTTCTTTTGCATGCTCTCTTCTTGGGCTGTTCTGACGAATCATAATTTTTATTCATACAGCTAGTTTAGAACAGTTAAGATACCAAAATGGTTTCATGGAAAGTTGGAATAATTGAGAGAGTCTCAACTAGTCCAGCAAGCAAATTAAGTTGGAGTATTGACTGAATTAACACATCGAACCAACATGGTTCGATGTGGCTCACTGAAAGTGCTGAAACTTCCTCAGTTTTCAAGAAGCTTTGTCTGGATTATCTTTTTCTCTCTATAATGCAGCCCAGATAGCTGTATAGGGTGAGAGTTTGACATAATATCCTACATAAATACTAAAACCTTGGCCAAGTTATTTTAGGATAGACAAGTCAACTTGTAAGGCAAATCTGATACACCTTGTCAGAGAGTTATCACCAAGTTAGCAGTTGATATAGGGTGTTGATCTATTAAGAGTGTAGGTTTCCTTCACCAGATTTAGAAAGGCTTAGTAACCACGTTACGCTCTTTGCAGAGGGTTGGGCCGCTTCAGTAGAAGTGAGTCAGGGGGATCAAATTCTGTGATACATGGTTGGATGGTTAAATGCCCTAGTGATACTTTTTCCCCAGTGACCGCAACATGCTCAGAATGGAAGAAGCGAACCATCCCTTTCCTTGCCGACTTGAATAACTTAAATAGTAAGTTTCTTTTTCTTTCTTGTAAGTTTCTTTAATGCTATACTAGAACATTTTTTCTGTTAATAGAATCTTTAGTGTGTTACCACTTTTCTTGGTTATTCTTCTTCTCTTCCTTTTAAAAAAAAATGCTCAATAGATTAACTTCATTTCTATTTATATTTTTAGATCATAAGTTACTCCTGATATCCGTGAATACATTTTGGAATGTTGCAGCATATTTTGTTTCTATCAGTAGTTGCTTAGTTTTTTTTTTTCTATACTTTACATTTAGTTGTTTATCTATTTACGTTCATTACATTAACCTTAATTAATTAATCTTAATTAATTAATTAAATTCAATTTCCTAAAGTTTAAATTTAAATATTTAAACTTATTAATTAAGTCTTCTAATTAAATTAATTTCATTCAACAATTCAATTCTACATCCAAAAGGGGGGTGATGGAGCGTGGGAGGCAATGGTCAAATTTTTTGAACCAGGGTTTCAGATGACACATTGGTTTCAACTACAGGGGCCAGGCTGAGCATCGGTGGCCTTTTAGCCAATGCCCACACCAATTTTTCAAGCGCCCTAGATAACCTTACCGAGCGTGGCAGGATCCAGAGAAAAATCGGGTAGAGGACCGCTTTACCTTCAAAAATAACAGCAAAAAGGGGATCCACCATGGGGTTCCTACCAATTTCAAGGATATCAAACATAGACTCTAGAGACCCAAGTAAATAGGAATGATGAACGAGAACACATAGGTAGACACTCCCAAACCCACCTCTGCAACCCCCTTTTTAAATATTCAACATAAAGGATGGTGTGATAATTTAGATTTCCTAAGAAGCAAAAAAAAAATTCTTAAATGGACGGGTTCTTGGCCTACCTATGAAAAAATCAAAGCATGGGTATATAGGCATGCTAGCGCAGACTACACATTAAAAACCCTATCAAATGGTTTTTACCTGGTGACATGTCCCACAAAGAATGCAAAGGTGGAAGTGCTCCAATCGGGGCCTCATTTCATGGATGGTTTGGGTTTATACATCAAGGACTGGGAACCAAATTTTGATCCATCCAAACACATGTTCATGAACGTCCCTCTTTGGATAAATCTTAAAACCCTCCCACATGAATATTGGAATATTGAAACCCTAACCATGGTGGGGAATATGTGGGGAACCTTTTTAGATTGGGGGGAGGCCCTCAACAAGAAATATCTATCAACCTATATCAAGGTATTAATCCTCTGGAATGAAGCTACTCTTCTGCCTGAAACCTTAGAACTCAGATCTAGAGAAGGAATATGGAAATAACCGATTGAAAAAACAAGCCAAGAAGATGAAGAGATAAATGTGGTAAGGGACATGGGCAAAGGCAAAAGACTCTGTGTGGTATGTGAAGAGATATTATGTGATAGAGGACAACAGGAGATTCAAAAAGAATCAGAAGCAGAGGAAGTTGTTGTAAGAAACCAAACCCACATGCCATAAAATGGGGAGAGCTCCCATAATGAACCTACCCTTGAAGTTATTCCCAATTTGTCCCCTCTCCCACACTTGGATAAGATTAATAACCTTAGTAGGAGTGCCTCTCCACACTCTAAAAGGATATTCCCTGAGAACCCTGAGCCAAACACCACACTAGCTAACACCAACTCGGAGCAGAGACATGAAACTCCAAAGCCCACAAATTTGAGCAAGCAGAACAATTGCAGAAAGAAGGATAATACATATCATATACCCACACAACCCAATGGGGGAACACTAAGTACCAGCCCAAAGTGGCACATGGATCCACCCTCAATTGAAATCAATCCAACAAAGAGTCCAAAATCTCAGTCAAATCCAGAAGTTCAATGGCAGGTCTCTGCTGGAGGTTCCATATCCAGTCAAAACACATCGACCAAGATGGTGGAGGAGGAAAAGAATTGTGTCCCTACCACCTGGGTTGATAATATAGGCACTTTGATAAAGGATGTCCCCATCTCACCTATCAAGAACTTGGGGGAGTCCTTTGAGGGAGCCAGAGATAGTGGAGGGAACAGTCTGGACCATAAGGGCAAAGATGATGGGGAAGACCTCGATACTGAGGATTTTCTAGGTCTCTCAGAACAACTTGATATTACAAAATTTAGAACCATAGAACAAACAGACTCTTCTAGGGTTAAGGTTAATTTTGGAGAAAAGAAAAAGAGAGGTGCAAGCACCCTAAAAATGAGGCTTCCAAAGGCCGAAAGTGCAAGTGGCCAATACAAATTGAGATCAGGAAAGGGTGATGCCCTTTCCTGGGAGCAATGAAACTCTTATCTTGGAATGTTAGGGGTTGTAATGCCTCTAACAAATTTTGTCTGATCAAGTGATGTTTTGATCAGGCGAAACCCGATGTAGTGCTTATTCAAGAAACAAAACTCAAAAATGAGGATTGCGCTTTGTTTGCAACAAAATCCCCGAGATGGAAATGCTTCTTCATGGATGCAGACGGTGTGTCTGGAGGCCTGGGCCTATTGGGGAAGGAAGAGGCAGTAAACATTGATATTATTCAACAACACAAATCATGGTTATGGGCAAGGGTGGCGTCCATGCAACTTCTCAAAAGTATTAACATTATAAATATTTATGGCCCCAACAATCTTGCCCTCAAACTTATATTGTGGCAGGAAATATCAAAGGTCCTAAAGGATAATCCAGCGGAACTATTTATCCTTGGGGGTGACTTCAATTCCATCCTTAGGCCGGAAGACAAAAAAGGTGGTCATGGATAGACTGGAAAAAGTCAGATGGACTTTCAAAACTTCTTTATGGATAGTGGATTAATGGAGATGGAACTAAAAGGTGGAGACTATACATGGACAAACCACATATTAGATTTCAACAACATAGCAAAGAAGTTGGACAGATTCTTCTTGGCTAGTGACTGGATAGCCACATAATGGATATGCAGGGTGGAGATACTCCCGATAACAAGATCAGACCATTACCCCATTGGATTGAGAATACAAGAGGATACTGTCCCCGACAGATGCCCCTTCAAGTTTGAAGAAATGTGGCTTAGGGATGAAGGCTTTGATGACATGGTGAAAACATGGTGGAATAATGCTCCAAATAGAGTTGGGAATCTTACTTTTATATTTTGCAAAAAGCTTCAATTCCTTAAAGAGAAGTTGAAAATTTGGAATAGGGAAAGCTTCAAAAACATATTTGTAGAGAAATTCAGACTAGAAGAGGACCTAAAAACCCTAAATGAGCACATTATTACCCATGGAATGACTAATGTATAATTTTTAAAGGAGAAAAAATTAAAAAAAGAGTATGAGGAAACACTAGCTTAGGAGGAGATATACTGGAGACAAAAGTCAAGAGAATTGTGGCTCAAGGATGGAGACTGAAATACAAAGTTTTTTCACAACTCTGCTAAAGTGAAAAGGGCAGGGAACAAAATATTCTCCATCAAAAACTAGCAGGGACTCACTTTGGAAAAGGAGAAAGACATCAAGAAAGAAGCAATAAGATACTTCTCACAATTCTTTTGTGCAGAAAGGCAGCAAAACACTGATTCTGAGGAAATTATCAACACAATCCCAACATGCATTAGCCCGGCCCAAAATGATCTCCTCTTGAAACCAACAATTGTTGGGGAAGTCAAGAATGCACTGTTTGGGATGGGGGGAGACAAGGCATCGGGTCCGGATGGGTTCACTGCCCTCTTTTACAAACATTTCTGGGAGCTTATGGGGACAGAGGTATGGGAAGTGGTAGAGGAGGCGCGCAAAGGAAAATTCATCCTAAAAGACATGAACAACACTCTCATTTCACTGATTCCCAAAAAAATAGACTCTTCTAAATCGGTGATTACATGCCTATTTCCCTATGTAATGTCATCTACAAAATAATATCCAAAACAATGGCAAATAGAATGAAAACAACCCTGAAAACAGTAATTGTAGACACCCTAAAATGGACAGGCTTGCAACTTTACATTAAAAACACTAATTTTCATCTATTAATTAATGGTTTTTTAATCATTAATTAATCATCTATTTTCTTCTAAATTCATTCCTCAAATCATCTAATCCAATTCCCAAAATTAATTAAATAATTAATTTTATTTAATTAATTAAACTCAATTTCCTATAGTTTAAATCCAAATATTTAAACTTACTAATTAAATTCTTTCAATTAAATTAATTTCAATTAAATTAATTTAATTTCATCAAATAAAGCGATTCTTAATTAAAAAGAATTCAATTATCTCACATGTTGAAAATAATTATTAAATAAATGAATTAAATACTCATTTATCTTCAAAGAGATAACTCCAATTAGATCACATGGGTTACTCCACCCATCTC
>MU228288.1:1647765-1666915 GCA_018584345.1 Thuja plicata | reverse complement strand
CTTTCTCTTGCTTGTACATTTTATTGCTCACGTTTCTGTTATTCATTTAGTAGTCATTGTATACTTGATTTGCATTCATTTGTGAACCTTTGCTACTAACCCTCGCCTTTGGAAAGCTGTGGGAACCAGAGAGAGAGGCGTACAGTAATATCTGAGGAACAGAGTGGATTCACCCCTGATTGCTTGATATATGAAGGGATCATCGTTTCCCGTGAGGCAATACATACGGTCTGGAAAGCCAAGATAGAAAGGATGCTGGTCAAACTTGACATTAGGAAAGAGTATGATGAGGTGGATAGGGGCTTCCTCTTCAAAATCATGGCAAAGGTTGGGTTTTCAGAAGAATGGGTAAAGTGGATTGAGGGTTGCATCTGCAATGTGTGGCTCTCCATCCTAGTTAATGGCGGCCCGAGGGGATTTTTTGAAACACGCAAAGGCATACGACAAGGGGATCCAATATCCCCTTTCCTCTTCATTATCATGGCAGAGGACCTAGGCAGACTCATCAAACAAAAAAGAAACTCAGGTCTACGGAAAGGAATAAAGGTGGTAGCAGGAGTGCCGACCCTTTCACACTTGCAATTTGTTGATGACACCTTCCTGGGGGGAGGCCTCTTGCAGAGAAGTGAGAACTATGAAATCAACCCTAGAAAAATACACCACTGCCTCAGAACAACAGTGAAATTGGATGAAATCAGAAATTTATTTCTTTAATACTCCCCCTCAGCGACAAAGAGATATATGTAAAGTTCTGGGCATGAGGAAGGGAGCCCTCCCATCCAAATATTTGGGGATCCCAATTTTTTAGAGGGAAGGAAAGTCTGAAATTTGGGCTGCCCTGACCTCTGCTATTTCTAAAAAAAATGACGGGCTGGAAGGGGAAATGGCTCTCATCGGCAGGCAGAATTCTTATGCTAAAATCAGTCATATTAACAATGCCAGTTTTTCCAATGTTCTACCTACGGATCCCAACCAAAATTTTAAATAAAATAGAATAGGGTATGTGGAAATTCTTTTGGAATGGATCATCTCAGGATGAAAAAATTCCATTTCTTGCATGGGACAAGATTTGCAAGTCCAAAAAAGATGGTGGAGCGGGAATCATAAATTGGCAACTTATGAACACTGCACTAGGGGCCAAATTAATATGGGAGATCCAACAAAAAACAAATTGCATGTGGGTTCGTAATCTCAAAGCAAAGTACCTTGAAAACCCTAATGACAATCACATTCTCACTATCAGAAACCCTCCCCGGGGTTCTGCGATGTGGAACTTTATTATCTCATGCAGACAGATAATCACGGATCATGTATCTTGGAATGTGGGTAATGGGCAATCTGCAAAATTATGGGATGACTCATGGAACGGACTTCCAACACTAAAAAGGAATGGTGATCTCCATGATCTATGAAACTACTTCATTCGAGCTTGGGGGGAACACATATCTGACTACCTTGAGCTGACAAGGGAAGCACATGGCAGAGAATGACAATGGAAATCAGTGAACCATGAGAACTTATCGGATCAGCAGAAAGCGACAATGCAAGGAATATTAAAAGACAGAAGGATCCTTCTTACCTCAGACAAGGACAGGGTGATATGGTGTGCATCAAAAAGAGGATAATATTCAGTCAAGCTAGGCTACAAACTTTTGGAAAGGGCTGACAGGAAAGAGAAATGGCCTACAAAGCTTTGCTGGAACAAACATTGCCTCCCCAAAGCCAAGGTCTTTACATGGCTCGCCTCCAAAGGAAGAATCTTGACAGGGGAGAGAAGGAAAAAACTCAGATTTATGGGCCCCACAAAATGCCTGATGTGTGGCGAGGCAGAAGAGGATGCCGACCACCTCTTAGTCAACTGTAAAATCACAAACTCATGTTGGGCAATGATCCAACACAATCTGGGATGACATGGACCCCTAAAAAATACTCTCAAAGATGTTTTGCTGGGGTGGCCCTCTGCCCCCGGCTGGTCCCGCCTTGATGCAATTTGGGATATATGTCCCTCAGCTCCACTCTGGGAAGTTTGGAAAGAGAGGAACCGTAGAATATTCAGAGACCAAAAAGAGACCTTAGCCATGCTCATGAGAAGGATCAACAATTCAATAGAGGAAATAATGACCACATCAACAAGCAACAAATCCATGAAATTCCCCTTTACTCAATCTGACTCAAAGATTCAAAATAGATGGCCAGGCATTAAAATTATCTCATGGGGAAATTGCCCGAAACACAAGACCCACAATAAGAAGGAAGGTGTTAAGTGGGAACCACCCGACAAGGATTGGATTAAAAAAAAATTTGATGGGGCCTCAAGAGGAAACCCTAGGGTATCTGGCATTGGCACCATTGCGACAGATTAGCAAGGCAAATTATTAGCCTTTGAAGCATAAAGGATTATTAAAGGGACAAACAACAGGGCTGAAGTGCAAGCAACAATGCTAGGGGTCAAAATGGGGTTAAAGTTAGAAATCAAAATCTCCACCTAGAAGGGGATTCGACTGTCATTATTGGGGCCATCCAAAAAGGTCATATCGGGGCATGACACCTTCAATCATATATAAAACACACATCTAAACTTCTCAACGGCTATGAGAATTTCAAAATATCACATGTTAGAAGAGCAGGCAACGTTGAGGCAAATTGCCTGTTAAATTGGGCAGCTAATTTTAATATGGTGGGGAACAAGCAATATGAAAACTTCACTAATATCAATATGGAAGAAGATGAGCGATGGATGCCAGTTGTTACACACGGGGATCAACCCACGTCACTAGAAATGCTAGAGAAGCAGATTGGGGGATGTTGTGGTTATGAACTCATGTAAGACCGATGGGACAGGAATTTCTAAATGAGGGAATGAAAGGACCTAACATCATGACAATTCAATTCAAATCATCATTATTTGCATTGGCGACGATAAAAGGAAATTACACTTCATCTCTTCATAAATGATGGAATGATGTCAGTTTGACACTTGGGCCAAATCAACAATAATGACATGCGAGTCTCTAACCCTGATCCGTGCTAATTTAATCATCAAAAGGACAAGAAGGGGGTGAAATGGTAGAAACATGATGGAGATGGGATGCCGATGGGATGGAAAAACCAGTCAGGAAAAGTTTTATTTTAATTACAAATAAATATGCAAAGATTTGCATTAATTCTCACACCCTCTACACATTCTCTAAATGCTTTAAGTTATTCTTCATTCTGTGGGACTGATAAACTTGCAAGTGTTTGAGCACAGGTTTGGAGATTTCAGAGATGGAGGCGACCTTCACGCTAAAACCGGGGAGGAACAAACAACAAAAGGGCTTATTTGGCAAAATCAGGGTCAACCGAGTCCAAAAAAGTATGCAATGGTCCTGCAAGGATCTAGAGGATGCGGTCATGGACACTCTGGGCCCAAAATTCATCGCGGTCACTCACAGAGGATGTCTAAATGTGGACATCCCCTCAATGTTGCTGGCATGGGCCCTAGAACTTGAAGTGGAGCATGAGGAAGTACGGGAGGTCATGGTGGAGCTGTTCAACACACATTTACTAGAAGGCATGGACTCATTCCTTGAATGGGCATGGTCGGGAGTGTGTTTCAACATTACTGAAGGAATTGTCGATGAAGACCGAGAAAGAGTGCAAGGCATCATCCCTTTTGTGCGATGGCCATGGGGAATAAACAAAGACAATTATCGAATGGACAGATTCATTGGGTGGGAGACCATCAAGGCAGAAATAAGAGAATGTACCCCACCACCTGATGCTAGAGAGGTGGCTCTGAACCTGCAAGTCCCCTAAGAAGAAAGACAGTGTGTAACGCACGCCGAGCGCGCCAAGGTTGAAGAAACCAAGCAAGGTTGTAAGTGAAACTCACCAAAAAGTAAAAAATATAATACTTTTTTGGAAGTTTTTGTAATATGGAGTATTGCTGAGAATGACACTCCAATTTTGAATGGGCCACAATGACATTCTGAGCTTGACAATGTCTATTTCCAACCAAAAATATGGTTTTTTGAAGCACATCCAACTAAAAACATGCCAAAACTGAAAGATGTAGCGAAGGAGATTATATAGCTGGAGGTAAATATAGTATAGTGAAGATAGCATGTGGGATGACACTAAATTTTCTTTTTACATTCTCTCAGTTTTGTAATCCAGAGAAAATGCAGGAATTATGTTTGGAGGCACTGAAGTGCCGGGTGAAAAGACTAAACACCCATTTTGGGGTAATTTTCTGTTTAGAATAGATTGTAATGGTCTACGACCAGTAGCATGACTAGGCAAAATAGAACACTCATACTTGAAATGTAAATCTTACTTTCCTTAATCAATAAAAATACCCAACTATTACCGAAAAAAAAAAATTTGAATCCAAAAAGAATTCAATTATCTCACATGTTGAATACTTTAATTACAAAAATGAATTAAATATTCAATTAAATCCTTTCTTTAGTTCAAAAGAGAGAAATCTTGATCAATCTTTGATTGCATGAATTCCTCCACCTACCTCTTTAGTTCAAAAAGGTAACTCCAAATTACCTCTTCAGTTCGAAAGGTAACTCATAATAAGTTGTTAAGTTAACTAAACTTTATCTCCTCTCTCCAAGTTGAGGAGGTGGAGTTTTCTTATGGCTTCTCTAGTTCCCTTTGATCTCAACCGTTCATCCTCTAATATATGAGATTCATCTCAATCGTTCATATCATTTCCATATTCTATATAGTCAACCATTCACAACCATCTGAAGGATCCAAGATTTCAAGATTTTGTGCGCCCTTACTCTACAAAATTCTTGCTAGAGGCATTCAAAGTGTTCTTGTTATCAAAATAAATATCATTTCTTGACGCTCCCAAGTCATAGACGTTGTCGATACCAATACTGAGCACCACATACACAACATTTCAGAAGGAGAAGAGAGAAACAATAGAAGATTCAAACTTTGTTGGTTTGCATTTGTTTGTATTCCTCCTTGATTGCTTGTTATTTTATTGTTCCTGGATTTGTTCTTAGTACTTTTTCTTGCTTACCCCCATTGTAAATCGGTGCTACTAACCCCTCGTTAATTCGAGTTGTGGAGCAGGATTGGATCTATGACATTTTGGTGAACCAAACGTGAATCAAACAACCCAAGAATAACTTGAAGATGACAAACAAGATTTTATGGTCTCGGGCGTACGATCGCAAATTCTCTTTTTTATTAATTTTTTGATATCATTTTAATTTCACAATCGCTGGTGTTTTGCCGCATTTGACGCAAATCTGCCAAAATCAATTGGTTTAATGCCGCATTCGATTTGAGGGTCTCACAATAATTTCTGTCATTTTTTAAATTCTCTATTTTTGGTACCGTGTCACAATTGCCCAATATGTGCCACAATTGATAGCAGATTGTCGCAATTGATATTACATTTTCATAATTGAGCTACCTATTTTGCAATCGCCAACATATTATCGCAATTGACAGAACTTTACCGCAATTGCTAGGATTTTACCACAATCAACATAATCATTTCGTAATTGCTTAAAGTTCACTATTTTTTCTAAAATCTAACTTTTTTCTCAATTTTTGTGCAAGATCAAAACACCAAGGACAAACAAAAGTGGGAGTATTAAGAATTTTGAAAGCATTTCTCGATTTCATACATTTTGATTGCAAGGTTTTTTGGTACTAACTCATCATTTCAGCTTGTGGCGTGGAAATAGATCAAACAAAGCAACCTAAAATTCATTTAGTTGTGTTTTTAGTGCTTAAAAAGAACATTGCATGCAAACATCTCAAACCTCAATTCTCTAATTTGGTGCTTAAAATTGACATGGTGGTTAAAAATTGAACAAAGGCAAAAATATCTCAATTTGGTGGATTAAAATTGAACAAGCAAATCATCATCTACTTTAGGCTTAAAATTGAACACTCATGCTTGTATGGATGATTAGCTTAGTTCACACTTAAAATTTTGGTGTTTAATCGATTAACCTTGTGTCTTGAGTCATTGGTGTGCTTGTACAAATCTGTTAGATTAAAAACCTTTATACTTTTTTAGAAAGGCATGCTTGGGGAATGCGTTTCTTCCTTAGAGAAGGGCCTTAAGCTGGTAATCATTCTGATTAGTATACAAACAAGATGCGAGCCAAAGCTCCATTTTATATCTAGCCAAGCTTGGGTGAGGTGTGTTGATGATACCCTAGATTGGGTGAATATCCCTAAGTGGCCAACATGGTCAACTAGGCTCTTAAGTGAGTCACACACATACAAATCGATTGGATAGACTCCACAAACCCTACAACAACCCATTAATTAGAGACCTACCCATTTCAACTTCGAACAAGTACCTTATTATAGTGCAAGGGGTTGCAAAATTTCCCCCAAGATCCCCAACATATGTGTTCCAGGATATTGTGTTAGTGAAAGAGATCTTCACTAGCATGACAACAATATCTGGCAATGACAAAAACACAGGTGCTTATGTCATGGACCTTCTATCCTAGTAGTGTGATGATTTATGTGTGAGCCAACGAATATCCAAGCATTGGGCCTATAATATTGTATCTTGCAGCCAAATTTTACCTAGATTAATTTGTTTTTCCTTGTTTCAAACCCGTGTTAGAGCTAGAAAACACATTGTCTATTGTGCTTGTTGTGTGATTAGTTTCCAAAAATGCAAAACCAACTCAAAAAACTATCAAAATGAGTCCAACGCGTTCAAGTCTAGGTTGTCAATAAAAAAAATTGTTCCACAATCAGAACCCTTGTTCCAGAAAAACACTCTTTATTAGATAGATTCATCAAATTTGAAATCATTTTTAGACTGTCTTCCTTTGCTGCAATTGCCCGCAGTTTGCTGCAATTGACAGAGATTTACCGCAATCAAGCCCTTTATTATCATATTTGATCCTTTTATTTCCACAATTGGTGATCATTTACCATAATTGACCTAGAATTATGTCACAATCGGTGGAAGTTTTCCACACTTGACCAAGAGATCTGAACATTTGTTTAAACCTAAAAACTTGGAAAGATTTCCCATCTCATAAGAAAGATCAGCGTCCACATCCCAGGAAAAAGGGAATAATATTGTGTGAATCTCTAAACATTAAAGAGCATCCCTCTTTGACAACTCAACTATTGTTTAAACATTGTTAGTTCAAAAGTTCAGTCTAGATTATCTTGATCTCGTTATCTCAAAATTTATCAATCTTTATAAGCGACTTTGTCTCATCTAAGGCAATAGTCAAAAGCCATATCTTACATCACCACACTCTTTGAGATTAAGAGAAGTCAAAATCTATCCTTATAATTACCCTTGTCAAACATAACTCAAACTTTCCTAGAAAGGTTATCCTTTTTTGTTTGTTTTATATCACTTATTTTAGTTTCAAAACCTGGATAACACTATGTCTCTCACACCCTATGGAGGACCTTACACTAGGTTGAAGGATAAAACACAACCCGATGAGTCCCATGTTAATGAATTTCCCTCGTGGGAAAAAGAGCGAGAGGATGACCCTTTCTAAAATAATAGTCTTGCTCTTTACATTGAAAATCTATGTAGACCAACAATGTTCCAAGATGTCACAGAGGAAGAGCTCAAAGACATAGAGAAAGATGCCTATTCTGCACAAGTAGTTGATGTTGTGGTAGAGAGAAACCTTGAAAGATTCCTAGTCATGTTGATTAATAAAGGAGTCAAACTCCCCACTTAATTTAAAGTGTCAAAAACATGGAATGAGGACCCTCTAGCCGGTCAAAGCACAACTCAACCCTCTCAAATGGAACCTGTGTTATCCCAAATATTTCCATCATCAATGACAATGACATCAGCGCATACTATGTCAAACCAAACTATCTCTACAAATCAAGATAGCACATCATCTACACAAAGCATGATAGGCTCCCAACTAAGTGCACCCTTGGTCACTAGTGCATCTCAAGCATCAGACTCATGGCCTTTTACATCAAGCACTCATGTTGTCTCATCAATTTCGCAAATAAGTAGCAACCCATTTGTGACTTTTCTGACACTACAGTCTATCCTTGCTAGCTTTGGGCTCAATACCTCTCTCTCAAAGGGATCAATCATTGTGGGTCTGACATTCAGTCAATGTCCACCCAAGGCTACTCCTTTATTCCTATAGGGATAACAACAATGACAACGACGAAAACAACAACATCAATCTTGGACCAATCAAATGCCCCAGTATCAGAATCACACACTGGGAAACCAATATCAAGTCCCAAGGACAAGATCATATGTCCCAACACAAGGAACATAGAGTTGAAGCCTTATACCTAACGTGGCACAGAGATTCAATGTCGCAAATGTTCCTCAATCTCAAACAGACATGTTGATATAGAAAGTGCAAAGTCTACAAAACCAAATGATGGACATGCAAATTCAGGGTAAAACCAAGTCCTACACAACATAGGATTTGTACCCATACCCATTTGATCACTCATTTCACATCTCTCCATTTCCCACTCACTTCTTGGTACCCAAATTTGACAAATACAGAGGCAACACCAACCCTATAGAGCATATGAGAGAGTTTTTTGCTAGTTGCAATGAGGTTGCACATGATGAAACTTACCTAATGCGACTATTTCCATAGAGTCTAGCCGGACCAACAATGGAATTTTTCTCACACCTATCCCATGGAATTCAGTCTTGGGAAGAATTGGCCAAAAAGTTCATTGCTCATTTCCATCATAACATCGAACGCAAGGTCAGTATCAAGGACTTCTATGACATTAAGCAAAGAGACAGAGAATCCTTTGTTAAATTCTTATAGAGGTGGAGGAACACTACAAAAAAAATATTGCATGATGTGCACGAACAATACCTCGTAGTGACGTTCGTTGACAATTTGATCTCAAATGCATCATTTACCACAGAATTGTAGCTCACCCCAAACTTCAAGCAACTCATCGAACGAGGAGTTCACTGTGAGAAAAACCTGGTCAAAAGAGGTATCCTTGTAGACCCTACCCAAACAAACATGAACACAAATGCAATGGATAGAGCCAAATGGTTATCCTAGCTAAGGAAATAGAAAGAGTCAAGGTGATGAAAAGAACCCCAAACATATCTATTTGGAAAAATCACTTACATCAGAGGAAAGAGAACAGTTCATTAGCTTCTTCAAGGAAAGACAAATCAACTTCACATGGTCCTACTCAGACATGCTAGGTCTAGATCCGGAGCTAGTGTTACATCATTTACCATTGTTACCAAATGCAAAACCTGTCAAGCAAAAATTAAGAAAGATGCATCTACATATCACTTTACTTGTCAAAATAGAGTTGAAGAAACTCCTAGATGCATGCTTCATACTACCAATTCCATATGCATATTGGATATCCAATCTGGTGCCAGTAACCAAACACAATGGACAAATACGTATATGCATAGATTTTAGAGATTTAAATAAGGCTTGTCCCAAGGATGACTTTCTTCTACCAAACATTGACATGATAGTTGATCTAACAACAAGACACCGAATGTTATCACTCATGGAAAACTTCTCAGGATATAACCAAATCATGATTACACTAGAGGAACAAAACAAGACTACATTCACATGTGCTTGGGGCACTTACTGTTGGAACGTACTGTCATTTTGTATTGAAAATGTAGGAGCAACTTATCAAAGGGAAATGACCACGATCTAATACATAAAACAATGGAAGACTATGTTGATGACATACTAGCCAAATCATTGCTCAGGGAATCTCACCTACAAGTTTTGGGACTAATATTTGATCGAATACAGGAGTACAAGGTTAGACTAAATCCAAAGAAGTGTGCATTCGGAGTTACCATTGGAAAGCTTATAGGATTCATCGTATCACATAGAGGCATCAAAGTAGACCCAAAAAAGGTCAAGGCCATCCTTGACATGCCACCACCAACCAATCTAAGGAAACTAAGGGGTCTACAAGGAAAAATTCAATTTATTAGGGGATTCATCGCCCAACTAGCAGACAAGTGTCACCCATTCTAGAACCTACTGCATAAAGATGTGACCTTTATATGGACAAAAGAATGCGAGAAAGAATTTCAAACCTTCAAGTATTATCTATTTAAGTCTCCTATATTGGTGCCACCCATTCCAGGTAGACCACTACTTTTGTATATCTCAACAACTGAGTTAGTACTAGGATTTCTCTTGGCACAACACGATGACCAAGGCAAGGAAAGAGTCATTTACTACCTCACCAGAACTTTGGTGGGCTACTAGCTAAATTGATCAACAATTAAAAGGTTGTGTCTTTCCATTGTATTTTCTTCCCAAAAGTTATGACATTACATATTGAGTCACCAAATAAAGCTAATAACAAACATTGATCCATTGAAGTACTTATTGAGTAAAGAAACATTAACAGGATGGCTCACCAAATGGGTGATGATATTAAGTGAATTTGACTTAGAGTATGTGGAAAAAAAATCTATCAGAGGGAAAGTAATTATGGACCAACTAGTAGAGACATCAATACAAGATCATCATCCTATAGTGTCTAATTTTCTAGATGAATCCATTCTCACAGTACAACCATCAATAGAGATTTGACAACTATTATTTGATGGGGTCATACACAAACCACAGTGCAAGAGCAGGGATAGTACTCATTACTCCAAATAATGATGCAATTCCTAAGTCTTTCCAAATTAACTTTCCATGCATGAAAAACATAATAGAGAATGAAGTTCTAGTCATTGGATTGAAGACAGCTATACAATAGAGGATAAATAATCTAAAAGTCTATGGTGATTCACAATTGGTCATCATCCAAGTAAACAATGACTACATGACAAAAGATGAGAAGCTAATCCCATATAGAGAGCTGATGGACATGCTACGAGCTTCTTTTCACTTCATTATATTCGAATAGGTACCAAGAGTTCAAAACAAAGCAGTGGATGTCATGGCTACTATAACACCCTTGATCGACATGTCAGGCAACAATACCAAATTCTAACTTCTAGTAGAGAAATTAATGATATTAACACATCAAGCTCCAATCACAAAGTTAACATGCGTCCTTGTTGGTCTTGAGTCCCCCTGGTACCATGACGTATACAATTACCTCCAAAATAATATCCTACCACCCAACTTGTCTAGGAACTAAAAGAAGTCCCTCATCCTCCAAGCCTCTAGGTAAAACCCTTCTCGCTAGTACTCTATATAGAAGAAGTCTAGATGGAAATATTTTATGATGTATCACTTCCATGAAATCCCAAAGAGCCTTGTACGAGGTACATGAGGGAATTTGTGGGGGCCATGTAGGTGGCAATAGTTTGGAAACTAAGATCATCAAAATGGGATACTACTGGCCCACACTAGAGACATATGCTAACAAATATGTTCAAAGATGCCAACAATGTCAGATTCATGGAGTTCTCATCCATACACCAGCTCAAGAGCTCAACCCAATCACTTCACCATGGCCATTTTCTAAATGGACTTTTGACCTAGAGGGTAATATTACACCAACCTCTTCTAATGGTCACAAGTACATCATTGCAACAATGGAGTACTTTACTAAATGAGTGGAATTCATTCCACTCACATACGTCACTGGGAAACAAATATCTATGTTCACACTAAAAAACATCATATATTGATATGGAATCCCTCAAACCATACTCAAAGATCATGGTACACCTATTCAAAATCAAGATATTGAAAATATTTTCGAACAGTTCCACATCAAACAAGGTTTCTCTTCATTCTACTATCCTGAAGGGAATGGTCAAGCTGAAGCCACAAATAAAACCATCCTGAAGATCTTAAATAAAACAATCAATGAATCAGGGCGGGACTAGCATTACAACTTAGTCCCGCACTATGGGCATACAAAACTAGTGTGAGAAACCCCATAGGAGCAACTCCATTCTCACTAGTATATGGATTAGAGGCACTCACACCCCTCAAAGTCCTGAGAATCTCACTGAAGAACATCATTTCAGACGAAGATTACAGAGTAGCAAGACTCCATGAACTAGAATTGTTGGATGAGAGAAGAAAAAATTCACTCAATCACTTACAAGGCTATCAAAATTGCCTTAGAAGAAACTATCACAAGAAGGCTAGACCATGAAACTTTGAAGTAGGAGATCTCGTACTTATTGAGAATCAAAAGAACCAAGCAAAAAGGGTAAAACTAGGAAAGTTCGAGCCTAATTGGCTAGGACCCTATGTCATCATCACATCTTGCAATAGTGGGGCATATCAACTGGAAACTCAAGAAGGAGATTAGTTCCCTGGTTACATCAACAACATGCACCTTGAGAGGTTTTATGCCTGAGGTCTCAATAGTTAAAGGCACATATCTAATATCCAGAAAATACAAAAAAATCAAAAAATACAAAAGGTTACCTTGGCGAAAACCTGACAAACAGGCGCCTTGGCAACAATAAAAAAAATTAAAAAAAAAGAGAAGTAAAGAGAAACATGATTTCGCTCTCAGTGAAAAACTGAAAAAAAGGCACTATTTGGTATGTACCTTAGTGAAAACCTAGCAAATAGGTGTCAAGTTTTGAACCCCGCTTCACCATCAATGAAACTCCAAAAGATCAAAGCTTGTGCTCCCCGCATGCAAGATTGACTACTCAAGCTTATTTTTAGGAGTGCAATCCCCTTTGAGAATCACACTTATCCATGGTTTGTACTATTACACTAGACTATGAGGAAATCCTAAAATGTCCTAGAAAAAATACCTAAAAATCTTAAAAAGTCATCAAAAATCCTAAAAAATAGCAAAATGTCCTGAAAAAATAATCAACATAACAAAATCAAATATTGCAAAATCTCAGCAATAAAACCAACTCTGTTATCAACAAAGTGAAAGGCGATCAAACAATTAATCAAAGGTCAAAATCATGAGCTTTTCCAATAAGCAATGGACTCATATGACTCAACTTTATCAACAAATCCAATCTCTATTCAAATCAAATTAATCAATCAATCAATCTTCAAATCAAACAAATCAATAGTCTTACACAGTGACAGATACACTCAAAACTAGACATATCAGTCTTATATGAGTCATCCATTCCGGAAACCAAACACGGTCAAGCATCAGAAAATAAATCAAATCAAGGAATAGTAAACTATTGACTAGGGCAGTCGTGTCAATCTGTTGTCAGTTTAACTTTCACAATTATGTTCTTATGCTACTCAAGAATACCACCGAGTGATGAGAGTAGCTATGATGGATCATGATCTTATTTTATTTGATTTTTGTTTGTGGAATGTTTCAATTTGATTCTGGGGAAATGATGATTAAGGATAAATGAAGTAGGCGTTGTTACATATCTGGCAACCATGCAGTTCCATGATCTGAGCTTAACCCTGGAAAAGAATTAGACAATACTTTTATGTTATCTGCTTGTTGCTACCAATAAAATTATAGTGGTATCCAGATGGTCTATATCTGGGTGCATTGGATTTTCTATCTTGGTTTTTAATTTTTGGGTTATTCAAAGATCATAGCGGTATCAAGATGGTAAATATTTGGGTGCATTTGGTTCTCTTTCTTTCCAAAACTAGAGATCATAGTGATATCCAGATGGTCAATATCTGGGTGCATTTGGTTCTCTTTTTTTTTTTTTCAAAATCAGAGATCACAGTGGTATCTAGATGGTCAATATCTGGGTGCATTTGGTTCTCTTTCTTTTCAGTTTCTCTACTCCTTCTGGTTAGCAGAGATCATAGCAGTATCTAGATTAGCAAAATCCAGGTGCATTGGATGTTATTCCTTTTTCATAATAAGGTGCAATGATAATCAAAATTGGAAAAATCGGTAGCAAATTGGGTCACACGTCCTATCTATTAGTCCAATCTATCAATCAATTCCAGAGATAACTTCCCACTAACTTTCTTCTAACTAACACATGCATTACTCATATATTTTGTGCATAGTAGATTGCATTCATTTATTTGCATAAAAATAGAAAGAAAAGAAATCACATGCATACATAGTGGTCAATACTCAAATGCATCCATTAAATGTCATCATATACAGTGCATTCATAAAAACCCATCCTGCATACATATGTTAGTATCATAGGAAAGTAAATCATACATCTAAGAGTCTGCATAATAGAATCACATCACATGCATTTCATCATAAAGCATCATCATATAGAACCATACATACAAAAAGTAAAATTGCACATCATATAGAATCATAAGGCTGCATCTCATATATAGATCTCAATATCTGAGTACAAGTAAATGCTTGCAAGTCTGACACAAGAGGGTGATCAACATAAATGTCTATAAATATCAGTATGTCAGGGATACAAATAATCAGTACAACATCAAAATATACCAGTACATCATCGCTACAAAAATGGTACAACAAAATACACAATGAATCAGGATAGCGTATCAAAAGGTTCTACCCCCACCCTCGCTGCCAGGTGGACAAGGGGGGTGGCATATCAGGTCCTAGCCTCTGTTGTGATGAAGGATCTTGGACCACACCACTACTTTGGGACCTCTTTAATCTATTGGATCTCTGAGAAGCAGTATAACTAGGCACCCACTGTGCAGAAGGAACAACATCCTCGTAGTGTCGCTGCTAGTACTCAATCTCCCTCTGGGCCTCACGACTCATTCTTCATATTAGATCAAGGGTGTCCCTCAATGATAAGTCCTGAACACTATCCAAATAAGCTCTCACATCTGAGTGAGCACATGTCTTCCTAACCTCTGCAGCTATAACCCTACCCTCTGCAGCCATAACCTAACTCTCTGCAACAACGACCCTGCTCTCCAAGGAAGTAGCCCGTGCCTCTAAAGCTGTCAGTCTAGCCCGAAGATCAAATATCTCATGGTTCAAACTCTCCACCTCTAATGGATCATCATCCATCCCACTCATGGCCACATCCATATCAACCTCCTCTCCCCTACCACTCAATCCCTCCACTCCAATGCCCCACACTACCCAAGATTCATCCTCACTTCTCTCACTCTTGCTAGTACTACTAGCAGTACTGCTACTGCCAATGGAAGAGCTAGACCTTGCCTCCTCAATCTCCACCTCCTTAATCTCCAACTCCTTCATCTCTGCATCTACCCTCTGCTCATCTCTCGGATCCCCCCTCTCCTCAACCCTCTTCACCAAGACAACTCATGTACGTTGGCACACTCTCCTAACTAGTTGAGGTGTTACATCCTCCTCTAGTACAACACTCAAACCCTGTCCACCATCCCTACCATGCCCACCCCTAGTCCTAACTCTCCCACCATCACCACCCAACTTGGGATCATCTCCGTCTCCGTCTCCCTGCTCACCATCCCTACCACCACCCTAACCTCCACCCCTACCACTATATGCACCCTAAAATGGTCGCCTAGACTATGGGCGCCCATTCTTCAATTTATCAATTTATCAATTTCTTGAATCAATACTTTGCAACAATTCAAATCAATTTCCTTGATCAAATCGTAATTAATTTAATTATTTCAATATTTCCTAAGGTTTGATCATTTTTTCAATAATATTATTTAATTAAAAGAAAACATATCATTTTATTAAATGAAATAATGTTATTTAAATAAAAGAAAATATCTCTTAAATGAAATAATCTTATTTAATTAAAATATCCCTTTTTAATTAAATGATTTTATCTTATTTAGTTAATATCCCTCTTTTAATTAAATAATCTTATCTTATTTAATTAAAGAATTTTCCTCTTTTAAATAAATAAAATCCCCACTTAAAGCTCTCTTTTTGATAAAAAAGGAAATAAATCAAATAAAAAAGTAAATAAAAATCCTTTTTTCTCTACATCTTCCTAAGTGGTGGGCTTTTTTGCCTCTTAATCATAGCCCTTTGATCTTGCCTTTAAAAGATTTAAAGCACATGGATCAACCAAGATTTAATTTCCACCATTGCTTTATTTTCCTTTTTTTTACCTCTTAATCTCCATCGTCCATTTCTCTTTATAAGGAAGCCTCTCCTTCTCATTTGCATAACAAAAAAAACATGCACATTCTTTAGTTTATTGTTATGCTGCAGGATTAAAGAGCAATTTTGGAGGAGAATTTGAGCACTTGAGCTTGGATATTGCAACTTCTCTCTTCTTGTCTTCTTCTCTCTTGCATTCATGGCAATTTATTTAGATTAATTTTGCATTTGCATTTTAGATTAAACTCATATTTTCTTTCATAGATTAATTTTGCATTTGTATTTCCTTTCATAGAATAATCATGCATTTTTATCATATAGATTAATTTCCTTTCATGCATTGTTATAATATAGAATAGTTTCATTTTTATTTGCATGCATACACTTGATGATCATGGAGACTAGCATTCTTGCTCTTCCTCTTTGAATCTCTCATTTTATGGTGTACTTGCAGGGGCACAAACTAGGTCAATCTGAGGGCCTCCATTACAAACCCTTGCACTACATGAATAGAGAGCTATGAGTCACCATTCGAGAACTCATTCTTGAGCAATCTTGAATATAATGACTCATAGAAGTGTGACACATTTTTAGCACACATTTTTTACGCCCACCGTGGCGTAGAACATCTATTTCTATCATCACATTCAAAAATTTCTTCTATCTTCTTTCTATTTTTCTCTCATTGTCTTTAAAGCTCTCATTTTGAGCCAAATCTGACCCCACCATTGCGTCCGAATCGTCGCTTCAATTGAAAATGACTATAAACTTGCCCATATTTGACGAAAGTCAAATCTGTGACAAATTCTTTTGCCCAAGCAGGGTTGCATGAAAATTGAGGTAGATTTCATATCATCTCTGCATGTAGCCCGAGGCAGATTTTTGAAAAAAAACAAAAAAATAAAATCAAAACAAAAAAATAAAAAATTAGATTTTTTTACCATGCTAAATTTGACGGCCATATGACCGTCAAAATTTGGGCCTTTTGTGATGGCCCCCAGCCCGTCAATTTTAATGCCGCAGTCTGTTGACGTCAGCAGGGTTTGAAAAGTCTTTGCCTTCACCATTGGAGTTTTTAAAATTGCAGTCTAACTTTAAACGATCATATCTTGCTCATTTTAGGTTCAAATTGAGTGCAATTTTTTATTTATTTTGGGTAGAATTGTCTGAAGATTTCTGGGTTGTTATTAATTTCTAGATTTTAGTCATAGATTTATCATAAATTGCAGGTTTTCATCACTGTACCTATCTAATCCTCTGTTTTGCAGCTTCCAAAGCCTCGTACAGGCTCATACGGTAGCATTTTTGAGTGCAATTTTTTTTGAAAGTGCGTGATTTTTCATCTACTTTCTGAATATGCAATCAGATTTTTGATTTTATGATTTTTCTAATGGTGACCAATCTTTGGCTTTGTTGTTCTTGATGCTCATCTTTGATTACAACCTAACAGTGGTTTGCAGGACGTTGAAAAAAAAGACTCAAACAAAGACTACTAATGAATCATCTTGCAGGTTGCCTTGATCGATATCGTGCTAAATATTGTGCTTGTATTTTGTTTTGTTTTATTAAAATAGGAACCCACATGCAAGAATTCTAAAATTAACTTCTATTTGGTATTTTTAGGAATGACAATAATGTTAGGAAACTACGCTCTCACTCTTTTGGGATGATCGAAAATCCAGAAATATTATTGTCATTTTCTTATGTGTTTGAAGTGTCTTTTAGATTGTAATCCTAATAATTATATGAACGTATCCTCTCCCCTTGCCTTTGTGGATCTTGGGTGTAAGAGAAAATCATATAATTCTTTTAGCGTGGCTACCTCCCAAGTGCTTTAATAGATCCAGTGAGAGTGGATTGCCCAACCGGTAATAGGCTAAAGCCAAGCCCTTCTGAACCGGTATATAAAAAATGCCATTGTGATTAGTCTCACAGTGGACAGGTGTGAATTCATTGTGGCAACCAAAATACCCTCTAGTACCCTAGTGGTGCGTTAAAGTCCCTACATTGTTAAGGTGAAAACCTTGCTTTAAAAGGATTGGGAGAGCCCCCTTAATTGGGAAAATGACTTGATCACAACCACCTGAACGGATGCCTTGACTACAAACTTTGTTTTAGTGACCAAAAACCCTCTATTTGTTGGCGTGGAAGGTCAGAGACCGACTAAGACATATCACATTTTCATGGCTCTTAGTAGAGACAACAGTCCTTTGGGAAGAAATTCTCTTGGGATTCGAAGCTTGGTGTGCCTAAGAAGTGAGTGCACATGTAAGGAGGAGCATGTGCCTCCAAGCTTCTAAGTTGTCCGCTATGAGTAAGTGTGGCTAAACTTTGGTTCAAGTGGGAATTCAATAGATATTATCCTGGCTTACCTAGGTTGTGATGTGACTATTTATTTTACAACAAACAATCTGCTTGATGTGTCTTGTGTGAGTGAAAGATCAAAACATACACCCAAACATTAAGATAAACACCAAAACAATCAACAAATCTGCATTCTTAAGTGTCAAACTGTCAACTTGCTCATTTTTGCTATCCCATCATTTTCATTCTTCCTGGGTTAATCCAGATTAGATTAGGTCACTTACTCCACTGTTAGAAGCTTGTTTACACTTTGGATTCTTGTGTTTTGACCTCTTGAACTAGTAATCTTTGGTTTCACAAGTGACCTTGCTTGGAGTTGGTGAGCTAGAAACTGTCCTTGTTGAGAAGATAAACCTTTAGATCCTTTGATAACACACTTGGAGAGTCTTAGTAATCTCTTGTCCATTCACTTCCATACAAAATTCAAATTCAATCAATATAACTTGGGTAAATCATCCTCGTGATCCATATGTGTTAGCGTATTCACCCGTTTATTGGGCGCCTTTGTGGCAGTATTGGTTTATACCTCTTTCTAAATTCTATCTTATCACCTCTCTTTTAGACAAGTGAGTGCTTTTACTATCCTAGTTTGGTACCAACGTTTCTTAGGGCCATCCTATCACCTAGTACCTTTTCTTTCATGCCAATTACAAAAAGATATCAAGTAAATCAAGGAAAGCAACCTCAAGTTGTTTTTAACCAATTACCCTTAGTTCAAACTCACCAAAAATGTAAGGGAAAAGCGCCCATATTTGATCAATCACCTAGGAACAATTCTAAAGTTTGGTTTGACTCCAAGAGTCACCTTAGTGAGTTGAGTACCCCCTTAGCATCATCTCATTTGGATATGGATATGAGTTACACATTGACT
>MU228288.1:1582267-1624186 GCA_018584345.1 Thuja plicata | reverse complement strand
GGGGGGAGGGAATCAATAATCAACCATATAATCCAACTTTTCAACCTCTTAAACCTAAATCAACGTTCACAAGATTAACCTTAATCACAATAAATGGAAATCATAAACATGCAAGTTTGTCCACAAAGTCGATACACAAATTTATCTCGTAGAAACCCAAATAGGTATAAACCCATGGGTGGGGACTAGTACCCACTAAATGATATAATATTTTGAAGTACGCCCTATGAGGAGCTTAACCCTGTTAGGAATTTACAAAAACACTATTAGGTGCTACCTGGTTAAGGGATTTGCCTCAGGCCTATTTGGACCTTAACCCTGTTAAGAGTAGCCTTGTTAGAGGACTTTAAACACTAGACAAAGTATCACTTTGTTAGAGGATTTACAACAAATATATGTTAGGATCTACCCTGTTTAGTGATTTAACCTGCTGCAACTATTAGGGAACAATGTAAAGAATGATAACATGTAGAACAACACTACCTCTACTTGATCATATCCACTAAAGCACACAATCTCTTCTAAACACACTTAAATATTCCCTGGCTTTATTGCAACTCACACTTTTCACTACACTAGTCCAACACACAATCAACACTCATAACTTTCAACTTCATCCATTATTTACTGAACTTTTAAGTCCCCCGCCTTAATCAAGCCCTAAATTATAATTTCAAATATATCACTTAGATCCAAAACACCACAAAACAAAATTAAATGTACAAAACATATTTCCAAGACCGCGTCGACCAATACAACAATTTACATAAAATGTTGTGTCAAGGAGTCAAACACAAGATTCCTATAGAATCTTCTCCACATGCTAACATCAAACAATGTGATGTCATATCATCACCTCAAATCATGAAGACATGTCACCAGATCATGACTAACTTGTTTGATTCCACCACAATCTCAACAACAATCACCGATCAAAGATTTACCAACTGTCGCTCAAGAACACAAACATTGTAACCTGTTAACAACTCTGTCTCTACTCATTGGTCACCTATACTACACATCGATCACTGAAAGTAGTTGTGGTTGCAATTGTAGCATGTGAACACTATTGACCTCCATATCATGTGACCGTGCCATAAGACACAATAAAGATTTGACAAGACATTCAAATCATATATCACCTATCATTAAATATTCTACAATTTGCACTGTTATACTTCAATGGATCACAACTTTCACATAAGATCACTTCAACAATAGTGTTCATCCATTATACATTTAGAGACACACCTAAGTCTCCCATAAATATAGAAAACAATGAATTTTGCCGCAACTCTTCTTTCAACACAATTACGCTTGGCAACACACTAAGAACACAAAGTCAATAGTTGACATTAATGACAACATAATATCTTAACATCCTGTAGTAAAATCTACATCATGATATCTCCAAAACTCACTTACCATCACTGCATCAGATATGGCAGCAAATATTTAGTAATTTTACTATTATATTTTTTGTTTGAAGTTTGTGTCATTAAATATGATACACAAAATTATTTTTATAAGTGTGACAAAATACACAATTTTTCAAGATCTTATTATAAGTAATAATTTTAAAAGTTGAAAGAATATTTCTAAGAAATATCTTATATTATTCAAATGGGTTTAAATTCATTTAATTTTTTTTATTTTTATTTTTTAATGTGTAAATAGATCTAATTATGAAAATACTTTAGGATGTCAAAGGGGTTGTAACTCTAATGGTGAGGATGGTAGTGTGTCATTCCATCAATTAAGGCATTGGTACTCCTGATAATGTGTGTTTGTAAATGCCTAAAAATGGATACAAACATAAGACAAGTTTGTTGTGTCTATTTGATTATTTGGTATTATGTTAAGTTACAAATATAAAATCCCATCTCTCTCAATTTAATTAGATGGTTATGTTTTAAGTTTTTCTATATTGGTTTATGTCATGTTTTGTTGCTCTTTTATGAAGGGTAGTTATAGTCAAAATGAATTTAAAAGTCAATGGAACCTTAATTTAATAGTGAATTTGATAGGTTCTTAATGAGTTCACCAAGGATCAAGTCTTATTGAGAGAAAGGTTTTGACATCGAAAAAAGGGATGACGTCAGGATCATTATCGTGGGTGAATTTGGCATAACAGATACCCCTCAATCATTGGCTCTTAGCCGAGGAGGTGCAACTTAAGGCTTGCGCTTTCGTATTGGATAGCTAAAATGATTTTGTGGACATAAAACCTCCATAAAAAAATGAATTACAAAGTTTAAATGTAACACCAATGCTATGTGCACACTTCATTAGGAGGTGAACCTCACTAGGAAAAATAAATTGTTAGAGAAAATGGCTAAGGTAGAAGGTTGGGAGTGCACATCTATAAAGGAATTATCATTTTGTAGTGTCAAGTGTACTTGAGAAGGCAAAATTATGTAATGTCTACTAACATTAATTCACATTTGTGATCCAAAAATTTTGTTCCAATATTTCTCACACATTAAATAAAAATTGTTTGGGAAATAAATTTAATTAAGATGTGATTATTTTAATATAAATTAATTATTGTTTCTTATTTTCAATATAGGAGGCAAGTAATTAATAAATTATGATTATTATTCTTGTAACATGGTGTGATAATTAGGAAGCTAAAATAATGTTACTATCAAATCATTTGACATCTTTTTTGGAATTTTTTTAGGGCATTTCATAAATGAGGAGTTGTAATTGATAACTTTAGTAAACAAGGGCTGCGTTGGCACAGCTGGAGTCCCTTCCTAGTGCTTGAAGAAGTAGCCCATACATTGATTAACATTGAGTAATATGAAAATGTCTGAGCAAAAGCATGTCTATCACATAGTGTCCACATTGATGGAAATGTTTGTAGAGCTCATAGTATCGATATCATGCCTCGAAAGCCCTAAAGAATTAACAAATCAAGCGTTAACAACTTTTTTACAATTTACAAACTGCCTTGGGCATTATTAAGGAAATATCTATTCAAGAAGCATTTGATAGGAAACCCCGGCCCTTGATTATAGGAGATCATCGGAGTATCAAAAACAAACAAAAAGATATTCATTTCTTGCTACAAAACTTTTCACTTTATATATAAACACCAAAATACAATGAATCAAAAGCATAGATATATTTGAATTTATTAAGTAGTTGCAATCTACATGACTGAAGGTATAATTATATCTAAATGATCTTATAATTAAGTCATTTTACTTATGAGCGGACTGCCATAATAGTAATAGTTTAATTATAATGTGAATGAATTCATATGAAATAGCTCATGAAGTAATGTAGGAAGGTTCCTCCTTGTTCTAAAAGAAACCTTATTATTATTGATATCTCGCTTCCAAATACAAATTCATATGCGCAAATGAATGCCTGCTGCAATGTTAGCAATATAAATCTAAAACTAACATCTAATCAGAGGAAGTTCACTGGAATGCAACCAGAAGGATCCTTTCTGTTCAGCTTTGTGAATTAGAGGTTACCAACCAAATTTCAAATCCTTTCTAGGAAAAGAAATTTTCTATCAAAGTTGGTTATGATTTCTTCTTTTATCTCCAGATTTACAACCCATCTTGAACATATTCAAGGTAAAAATATCTTCGAAAAAGAATGGGGAAAAATCCAAGAGAAGTCAAATTCTCATTCAATAATGAAAACTTCAAAGTTCTAAAATGAAAAGCTTCCACTTAACATCAATTTGTACTTTTCCTAGTCTACAGGTTCCAGACTCCGCATTGCAAGCCTGATGCAGAATGCAATAAAAACTACCAGAATTGTCGTCACAATAGTTGCCTTAATGCATGTAGTTGTACATGAAAGACATCCCAAAATTGTCTTGCAGCATTTGTCAGCAGACTTCGGAGAGGCTTCTAGTTTAGCATCTCCCTCTTCACTCTTCAGAGCATGTTGATGTTGTTATAGATTAATATAAAAGTTAATTGCTGGGTGAGAACTTAGAAGAATTGATATTAGTGCATGCCAATTATATCTTAAATGCATCCACACTAAAGTGCAGCTTAGTTCTAAAAAATCACAATCAAAGGCAATAATTTTGCCTATAAAAATCTATTACTAATTACCTTTGATCTTAAAGACTTTAGGGTTTTCTTCACGTCCTCCATTGGACTTATGTGTTCAATGTGAAGTCTTTCCTGTTAAACAATTAGAATTTAGAAACGTATAGTTATCAAAAGCCTAAAATTACACTAAAAAACTACAGAGTAATCAAAAACCAAATATCATTAATAACTTAGGAGTACCAGGTGGTTTTCAAATTGCCCTACTTTAATTTGTCAAAAATTGTAAAACTGCTGCTTTGGCAAAGGTAGAAGAAATCTTTTGCAGTTTTTAGGATTTTATAGTTTTATGCAAAGTATTGGTCACTTTTCAAAAAACATTTTGTTATTACTCCATGAAAAGGTTGAGAGGGTGTCAGGTTCTTAAAATCTATTCCCAAAATTGATTTTGTTTTCAGATGAGCAACTCTAAGGAAGGAGAATCACTTTGTCCTGTGTGACTATGGGGACATTCTTGAATGTGGATATTGGTCTATATATGAGCTGACTGAAGGTTTTTTTTAATCAAATTTCTGCAGAGATTCATCCCATTCAGAGCATACGTATGCACTATTCCAGCTTGCACAGGATTTTGTTGGTTGGAGATGGAGACTTCTTGTTTTCTTCTTCATTGGCCACGACATTTGGGTCTGCAGAGAATATTGTAGCGACATCACTTGATAGAAAAGGTCTGGCATAATCTATATTCATAGTCCCTAATTGTATATATCTCTATTCTGACTATTTCTATTTTGACTTCTTTGGACTATTTAGTTAATATATGCATGAAAATTTTAAATGCAGAGATGGTTTTAAGACTCTACAAATCTGTTGGGAATTCAATTTGTAACTTACAAAGTCATGGAGCATGTGTACTGCATGGGGTGGATGCAACCATGATAGATCAGTTGGGGATCTTCAAGGGAACCATGTTTGGTAGAATTGTGTTTAATTTTCGTCATTCAGGCTTTTCGGGCAAGGAAGACAACGATGATGTGATTCAGAAGCACAAGGATTTAGTGAGTAAGTTTATTCGGAGTGAAAGAATGCTCCTGAGTGTATTGGAGAAATCCATGTTAGCCACAAGGAGGGGTTGATATATAGGAAATGGAATTTGGTAGGAGAAGCAATGAAGTCAGGACTTTCTTTAAAGGAGTGTGTCACTTTCAGAATAACAGATTATCCAGGATACATGAACAAAAGGGGAAGTGGTGTTTGCATTGACGACAGTTTTCCCTTGGGAGAGTGTAAGACATACAAATTCATGTTAACTCTGGCTGCCTTCATAGAAAAGTAATTGATGCTAGTGAGGGAGCAATCTGATTGTCAGGCCTATCAACCAAAGATGTGGATATGAGTACATAAACATGGGGCTGTAAAAGCGGATATCAGTTTCCTCTATAATAGAATCTTCAAATCCAGGCACTAATATTTTGACCGTCACAGTGGGCTCAATGTTTAACACAGGCTGTGGTTTGTCTTTCCCCTGAAATATAATAAAGAAAGTATAGAAATTCAACTCGATGTTATAATTGTTCCAAGAAACTGGGATAGACCCCATTTATAGTGCTTCTGACAAAAACAAAATTTTTGGCACAAGGAATGCCCCATAAATCACAATTAGTATTTTTGTAAAGTGAAAAATAGAGCAGAACGACAAGCAGCCAACAAGCCATGTATAGTGAATTTTGAATGTCAATTTGGGGAAGCCGAGTTACTTTTCAACTCGGTGGTGGTGACAGTCCCAAATTTGGGGAAGCCAAGTTACCTTTTAATTCGGTTTCATAATATATATTGTAATTAATGTGTGAATTAATAAAGATAATAAGAAGGTGCATTTTTAATTTGATGAAGAAAAGGATGTTACAAATGTTTTGAATTGATTTGCTATTCAATTAGGAAATTTAGATCTGTAAGACAGTAAAAAATGCTATTGATTCGTCAACGGATTCTACAACATGAGCACAAACATTCTTTAACTAGGCATTCACAGTGATTCAAAACAGGACTCAAAACATGTCAATTGTCTGCAACAGCAAGTAACACCCCATGTCTGCACTAGCAAGCTGCCGCCAAGTCAAAACAAACACATGACAGTAGACTATCAAGTGCCAATGGCTCTTACAGGAAGTATTATGGACTAGCCAGATTCAAGATTATTTGATATAGATTTATTTTTCTTCTGTTGCAGGCTACCTAGATTCACTATTTTAAAAAGGAGGACGCATAAGAAGTTCAGGGATTTGTCTGTGACAATGGATCGGGGACTATTAGGGTACATACTTAAATCTACAATCGCTTCAATAATTCTGTTTACTATCATTGCTTTATGCTTTAGCTATTATCTTTGTCATTGCGATTTCAAATACAGAGGGCGTTCCTTTTGGCTTATAAGGGTTATAAACATATTTAAGTGGCATCTATCATGTTAAAGTGACCTAGAACTTGCACCTAACCTATAGCTTCTCCCACACATGCACATATGGTTTCTAAAGCCATGTTTTAAATTCTACACTTAAATAATTCCTTCATTTTTTCCTCAACTTGCATTTTGTTAACATGTTTTCCATACAAGAGGAAACTTGAAGCACTGTCAAATACATATGGATTTAGCAACCTAATCAATTGTGCCATATCCAAGTCTAACATTTAAAAATAAATAAATAAATCTAGACCCTAAAACATTAAAAAGACCTTTTTTCCATAAATCTATTTGCAAGCAGAGATATGTTCTGATGCATTTTCCCTGTTTGTTTTTTGTTTACTGGGTTTCCCTATTGATTTTAATTTTCATTTTCCCATTGTGAGCAGCCGCCTATAGGTGCCAAAAAAAAAAGTATTCAACTAGGAACCAATAAAATTTTGGCAATAGTAGAACTAGATAATACAGATGGGAATGTAGAAAATCAGTGCTAGATCATGTACACCTATAGCCAGTGGCTACTTGCTTATATAATCCTTGAAATGTTAACAAGGCTAGACCATGGGATATTTGGAACTTTATTTCATATCTAACAAAGATGCAATGTGTGTGTGATTTTTTTAGGTTATGGAAGCTGCACATATCCACATCCTTGAAGTGGTGATTGACTAGAATAATATGCATAATCTATGATGCCATTGAAAATAGAATGACGGACCTCGTATTCCTTTTTTGTGTGAGTGCAAACTCGACCTGACATGGTTTCATATACTTATAGCCTCCTGTACCTGCTAGTTATTACATTTATGTATATTGACATGCAAATGCATAAAAAACTTCAAATGTGTTAATGCTTGATGCTTCGATGTAAAAATAATAGCAATCTCAAAATGGGTCTGTCTTTTTAATGCATCATAAATAATTGTTCTTGCAGAATGTTCCATGTAAGGTAGTTTGTTGTTGGAGCTTTGAAGTGCCCTAAGCACCATTCAATTGCAGGTGTGTATAGAAAAATAAATCTCTATTGTAAATGTTGAAACTTTCCAATCTGAATGACAAAATGCAAGATATGTTAAATTAAAGTAAGGCAGAGCACACAACCTTGTGGAACCTACCATTTCTACCAAAATTTAAAACCCTAACATTCATTCAATATCCACTTCATTTTTTATCAATAATTAATTCAAGTCAATCTTTCCAAAAAGCGAAGAGGAGAAGAAGATAAAGAAGAGAAAAATATATTGTAATCCATTTCAGAAGGTAGTCAAAATATTGAGGATTTTTTTTTGTAAAGATCATTCCAATCAGCCGCTGAAAATAGCATATACCTAGGGCAAAGAAAAAGAAAGAAACATTTCTACCAAAATAAAAAACCGTAATGAGAGAATACTAAGAAATGTCTAACCTGATGCAAATTCTTGATTAGAATTTAAATGAAATGACGATGAAGGGTGGTCAAAGAAAATTGAACCACAGTATACCTATTACTACTGGGGACATGAAAATGAGAATATCGATTGTGACAGACAAGCTTGCAAGGGAAACAATAAAAAGCTATTTTGAGATTTTGGTTTCAGTTCTGCAAATCCATAATATAATAAACACATCTGTCATCTGCCCTGCATGCATAGAACACGTCTGCAAAATGCCACAGGAAACCCAGGAAAAAACACATCCATGTACATTACCACAACTCCCCACAACCCTTTTTGCTGCCAAATTTACGCATGTATGCAAAATGTGGCAGCAGCACACAGCGTGAACCTTTCACAAAATTCCAACTATGCAAGCTTGACTAGACACGTGAAATGCATGCAGGCTTCCGTGTTTCCAGAGGTTTTATTTTCTGCTAATATTTCTCAACTAATGCTCAAATTCCTATCGGAAACATTAGTCTCCTGCCTTAAGGGCAGGGACTAATAATAAGAATTAATGAGAAGAAATTGATGAATATTTACAAGAAGTTGATTTGGGAAGAGATTTTCCATTATGAAATATGTTATAATGAATTCTTATGACAAATGTAAGTGACCGTAAGGAGAATCGTTCACTAGTCAACTATAGTTGGGTGTAAGAGGGCGCTATGACATTTTTTAAGAGAGATATTAGTAGATGCTTTTCATTCGTAATTATTTTGATATACTTAAATGTAAGATTTGTGTCCCCACTTCTATACAAGTCATACAATTTATTTAGTTGATATCTTCAATCAATTTATCAATTTTCTTCATAGTTTGAGTACTTGACTAGAGGATTTGAGGATGAAATCCATTAGATTCATGGAGAATCTAGAATCAAAATCCATTGGTTTCTTTAAGGAAGATTTTATTTAAAGGTTACATTTGTATTTCAAAAGTTGTTGGATTTCAACATAGTAGTTTTTTATTAAAAAATTTGTGAAAGGAGCTTTAATATACAAAGTTCATTCCAAAACTTATATTCAAAGAAATGTATTGTTGTAATTTTCTAATTTATTCAAACATTCTTCTATACATTTCACGAATATAAATAACTCTAATAATTCATGTGTACACCTTGATTAATTTTTTGACTTAAATTATTTAGAATCAACATTACAATTTTTTTTTGCATAAAGATTATTTTTAAGTCTTAGAATATATTTTTAGATTAGAATTTATTGGGTATATTTTCAATTTGAACATATTTATAAAAAAAATGTTTGAGACATTACACTTTGATTTTTATGCATCTATACAAGGAGGATTGTCTTTGATTATTCAAATATAAATATTATATTGCAAGTGTGTGTGATGAAAACCTATCTCTGTGGGACAAGCTCAGACATGCAAACGTTGGATATAAATATCTAATCTACACATATTCATAAAATATTGAAACTACACAAATCTTCCAACATAAGCTCCGATGAGCCAAACAAGTGCACCCAAGACTTGTTGATTTGCTCTTAGAGAGGAATGTGGGTGTGCTCTCCCAACACAAAATATAAATCCCACTATTGATTGTTTGTTTTAGGTGATTGATCCTACAATGCAAACTAATAGACATGTGTAGAACTCGAGAACAAATATGAAGAACTTGTCTCAAGCTTTCATCATTGATGCAAATGGAGATTCAAACTATTAGACTAAGATGAAATGCAAGATCTAACTAAGATTCATTCACCATTAACCTAGAATATGATTTCTAGATTCAATAATGAACTAAGATTGAAAAACATGAAAATAAACTATGAAAACCTAAAGAAATACTAACATGATAACAGTGCATAAAATGAGAGATGATTTTCAAGGAGTGAGGCCTCCTATTTATAGATTTTTGGAGGGCTTGGATGAGGTGGATCTCATGTGGAATCCACATAGGATCCACATGGGATAAATGAGTGGTCATGCAAGAGGGAAAGTTGCTCACAACAACTCTCACATGTGTGAGCAACTCTTGAAAATGATGGCTCAATGACAAGTGTAAGAGGGTGGGAGACCCAAAGTGAGTCACGTGTTGAGCATCTTACGAAGAGGAAAGGGGAGACAAGATGTAAGAGAAATAGTTAGGGCCATTTTAGGCAAAGGAAATAGACCATTAGTAGGTTAATTGTTGTAGGGATTATAAAATTAATATAATTACTTTAAGATCAATTAGAGTAGGCTTAGAGGGGATAGTGATGGGTATAGATTAGGAATCTAGGCTAGATTTAGGATTAATCAAAATTGGATTTAGATTAATCATAGCTTAGTAGAATAATAGAATGTGAAGAGAATAAATAAATTTTATTTTATTTAAAGGGGGATTTTTGTGGATAATCATATATTAAATATAGATTTAATATATTAGGGAAGGATATTTAAAAAAACTTTAGATACCATAGCATAATAAATTAATTTAATTAAATCAATAGATGAATATAACAAAAATAGTTAATTAACTAGAATTAACTATAATGCTAAGGGAATATTAATTAAATTAATATAAGTGTGTAGGGACGATTTTAGACATCTACATTTTGCCCCTCTTTGATGCGGCGTCGAGGACGACATCACGTCAAAGAAAAAAGAAAATAAGATGCCCTAGAAAGAAAAATAATTCTGGTGGAAGATTATGCCCCCTCGAGAAAAAAAATGAAAAAAAAATTGTGGAATTTTCTTGAAAAAAGGAGGAATGGGGGAAGAAGAATGGGGAGGAAGAGAAAAAAATGGAAAAAATAATTGGTGCTGCGAGACGCTTCCTTGGGGGGTTGGGGTAGACCTAGGGTAAATCAAGGATATGATGCCCCAATCAGGATGGGGGAATAGTGAATAAATAAGGGCCCCAGAATGCAGATTGCAAGAATGCTAAATGAACCTAACTACATGAAAATTCTGGGATTGTGTTGTGTTAATATCAGAGAACACACCCTAGTTTGTTTTTTCAAGAGGAGGTATGCATCACATGCTAGACAAAGTGAATGACATGGTTCCTTTGCATGGACTAGACTCTCAAACAAACAAGGTAGATTTAGGAGCATAGATGTAGATCAACAACCATGGTGGAACTAATGCAGTGACACTCGTGAGGAAGCCATAGTACACCCAAGTCTTGATTAGGGACTTGGTGGAAGTGCACGAGACTTGACCCCCAGTGAGGCATACATAACTATAATTGCATGACAAATAAATATGCACTAAAGCACCCACAAACAAACCATTCCAAAAATGACACATATTCCAATATACACCAAGATATTCGAGATCGAGGCAATCACAAGTAGGGTCTACTGAAACACAAAACTAATATCAACAAAAGGCATCATGACCAAGCAGTCATTCAGTCCAAAGTTCTTGCCATTAACAGGATTGTGTGATGGAGGATTGATAAGTTGATGCCATAAGGATGCATCCTGATGGGAAAAGATTGATTGATGTTGAAACAAGCATTCGGTGGTAATAGTTGTGAAATGAACAAGGAACTCAGAAATTCAATCTCTGAATTGATTTGATAAAACTCATGTGGTCAAAGTGTCTGGGAAAATCTCAGTGTGATAGGATGAAGCTCAGTTTGATGGGATAAAGCTAAGTTAGATAGGATTAGAATAGGTATAATATCATGTGATTAGATGATGAAGGAGGAACTTGATTGGATAAAATGACATTGGAGGATAAGATGGATTGAATATGATGAAAGAAAGATAAATTGATTTGATTAGAAGATAAATATATTTGATATGAAAGGATTGGATGCATAAATAGAATGAATTGGGTCCAATGACAAGGGAGAACCAAGGCATGGTTAAGGAAAGGGGGATGGAGAGATTTTATGTATGGAAGATACAGGGAAGGAATGGATTCTTGATGGGATATGGGGGATCAAAAGATGGAAAAGAGGTGGATGAGGATCCAAAGACCATGTTTGAAAAGGAGTTAAAATGCTCCACACTAAAGGTAGGAAAAATGAAGGATTGTAAATATGGGGGGTGCAAATTTATCAGATGAAAATATGGTGTTTAATGGATAATCATGGAGGAAATGAAGGCTTACATTCTCTAAAGCATGCATGGATATTTTAGTATTTTGTTGCCTCTATTTTTTATCAAGAGAAAAGGTATGAAAGTGGAAGGTGGATGGATAGGGGATATGCGATGGAGTGTATGAATGGAATGGGATATGGATTATGATATGGAGGATATGGATGGAATAGGATAATAAAGATCAAAGACATGGGAAATAAGGAATGAATTTTTATAGGATTGTGAATAATGGATGGAGGAAATGAATGTAATAAGATAATGGATAATGATATGGATGAAATAGGATAATAAAGATCAAAGAAATGGGAAATGAGGATGGAGTTATATAGGATTATGGATGGAGGATGAAGGAAATAAATAGTACAAGGACTATGAGATGGAGGAGATCGATAGGATGTCAAGATCAAATATGATAAAGTGGGTGGACTTATGTATGATAATGGATGAATAAATGTATGGGATATGGAAGGTGTGGATGAAAGGAATATATAAGGATAGTCAATATAAAATATAGGAAAATGGTGATGGACTGATATAGGATGATCGATGGTGAATATGGGATGTGGAAGATATGGATGGTAGCATAGTATGGATGGAGCTTTCCCCCAAGTGTAGAATGAAAGGGAATGAGGACAATTGAGTGGATATATAAGGGGATTTAAGACAAAGGATATGTGATGATAGGATGGTGAAAGGACTCAAGCATCTAGTTTCCTGGATGGTATATATATATATATATATATATATATATATATATATATATATATATATATAATGATGATAATAATAATAATAATTATTATTATTATTATTATTATGTATCAAGGAATTTTGAATGTATTCTCATAGATGTTGGTAGAATGGTAGGAGGGGAGATGAAATGGACGGGGGTTGGAGGGGGATAAGGGTTTATGCATAGGGTTGGATTAATGGGATCAGAGGATGAGGAGGGAGTAGTGGATAAATGGATAGGGATGTTGGGAAGACTTGTGAATAAATGGATGACGGAGTTGGAAAGATCATCATTATCACACACCTTGAAGGGTGGTGGAGTATTAAAGGAGGAGATTGTGAAGGCGATGAAAGAGAAGATGCAAATTTTAAGATATAAGGGCCCAAAATATAGGAAGGAGGTGATGGATTTATGATAGTGTATTTTGGGACACAAGTACCAAAAATGGATTTGGAAGATGCAGTATTTTTAGATGGAGGATTGGAAGACTTATGAGTGGAGGAAAATTTTGGATTAGAAATATTAGATGCCAAGTTTAATTATTCTTTGAGAGTCATTTCTTCAATGAGTATCTTTGGAATCCACGTGATTTTTGAATTTTTATTTTTGGGCCTTTGTGACCTTTTGAAATTTTCTTTCTTTTGGATTATATTTTTCTTTTCTTGAACATGTTTTTTAGATGGGACATGTTGATCCTTGGATTTTTGTGGATTTTTGACTTATGCATTTTAGCTTTGGAATCCAATTTACTTCCATTATCCATGGTATGAGTGCATGAGGATGGATGGTGTGGAGAATTTATGAATGGAATGATGGAGGGTGAATGTTGGAAGGTATTCAAGGATGTGTGCCTTTGTCGATCTTTCTTAGGGAATCGAGGTGATGGAGTGGTGGACTTGGATATGATGGATGGATGTAGGTACGATCCCAAAATGGATGGAAGGCATGAAGGATTTGTTTTTGGGACATAAGGACACAAAATGGACATGGACATGGAAGGGATGGAATTTTGGACATAAGGGCCCAGAATAGACGTGGAGGATGGGGGATGGAAATATTTGAGTTTAGTTGGAGGGATTTTGGATTTGGAAGGGGTGGAAGGTATACCAACATCTTGAGACATTATTTTTTCCATTGGGATGCTTATTAATTTGAACACAAGATGTGATTCCGCGTGAATGGGGAGGAGAGGTGGAAGAAATGATAGGCTCTTGAAGGAAGCCATGTTGGATAGAGGTGGAGGAACCAAGCTTAGATGTATGAAGTTCATGGATGGATTAGATCGGTGTGATGGTATTTTGTGGAGGATTAGGATCATGTAGAGGATTGGAATTATCAGGGGTATTATAAGGGATAATAGGATCTTGAGATGGATTGGGATCATGACATGGAGATGAACGAGTACTTTGATCTTGACTTTGGAGAGGATTATGTGATTAATAGGATCTTGAGATGGACTGGGATGGATTGGGATCATGACATGGAAGGGGGTCATTGGATGGGGTGGAGGGGATGACTTGATCTTGATTAGGAATGGTATCATGAGGGGGTTTAAGTAGGATATGTAGATATTTATATGGAAGGGTGTGATCTTCATATGGAAAGGTGTCATAAGGTGGAGAAGTATCATAAGATGGAGGAATTCTTAGATCTAGAAGAGAAGAGCAATCCATGTTTGCATGCTTTGGAACAAGGTATTGACATGTTTGGACTTGAGAGGGTGGTGTGATGGAAGATATGGAAGCTTCAACTTGGGTGAATGGAGATATGGGAGACTCATGAGGCTTAGGATATTGAGGCATGTCTTCATTATAAGGGGATGGAGATGGGTTCATGACTTGAGGAGATTGCACAACTTGATTGGGGGATTTATAATTTTCTATTAGTCCTTGAATCCATTCAATGGAAAAGTTATTGCAAGATGGGGATGATGTGGGTTTTGGAGGATTAGGATTATGTGGATGATTGGGATTATGTTTTTGGAAATTAAGCTCAAAATTTGGGGGATTAGGTGGAGGATTGGGATTGGATGGGAGAGGGTGATTATGGATTTGGAGAAAGGGGGGAGGACATATATATTCAAAGGAAAAAAAAATCTTTTGACCCCCATTTTTCAAGCTAAGGACAATGATTCAAAGTTCTTCAATCTCTTGGGAAAGGTGGGGATGGAGGGAATCATATGTGGGTGAAGGATAATAAGATGGATTCCCTTGTCAAAGATAGAGGAAGAATAAGAAATTTGAGATGGATTGGGATTGGATATGATGTGTTGAGGTATAATGGATAGGGATATGGTAGATAGATGTGATGTTACGAGATTGACTTGGTAATTGGGTTGTGATGAGAGATATGAGTAGTTAGGGGTTGGATTATTATTAGACATGTATGAGTTATATGGATGTGATTGATATGGTGGTTGAGTTGGAGGTGTGATTTGAGGATCAGGGTTTATCAATCAAAATTCCTCGACCATTTTTTGAAACCAGTCCATAGTCATGATGTCTATATGATGAGTTTCGATTGAATTAGAATGATGATGATGTGATTACACTGGATCAAGAATGAATGATGATATTGGATGAAGAAAATTTGATGTTGATGTGGATTATGATGGATGATTAGGATGGGGATTAAGATGATCAATCAGACCTTGATTAGATGGATTAAAAAAATTAAGCTAGATTCGGGATGATTAAGATATAATAATGACGATGAAATATGTCAAATGTGAGAGATGAACTTGGGACTAGGAGCAATACTTGGATTTTTTTAATTGTAAGGGCATGGCCTCAAAGTTGTTGGATTTGATATTGGATGTGAGGGAAGGGCCTAAAGATTTGATTTGATGTTGATTATGAGGGCGAGGCCTCAAGGTTGGATTTGATATGATGATTTGATGAAGGTTTTGGATAAAATTAGTGAAATAAGATCCTATAAAGCATGATGATTTGGATATGGATGATATATTTCTCGTACTTGGGATAGACTCATGATCTCAAGAAAAATAAGATATGACTAATTAAATTAATCACTTGAGATAGACAATTGTCTCAAGCAATAAGATCTAACTAGGGTCTTGATTAAGGATGAGGATCTTAATGAAACTTTGATAGAGTCCAAGTGGATGATAGTGCTCCCAAGTCAAAAGTTTGGAAGAATTTAAAGCAATGTGAAAGGCTAGATTGATGAAGGTTTGATGAAATGATGGAGGAAAATGTCTGATTTAGGCAAATTGACTTGATGGAACTTCTAAGAAATTGAAAATGATGGATTTTGGAAAAGTTGGTAAGTCAATATTTTTCAGACAGAGACGTTGATATGTGGAGATACAGGTTGCAGGTCATAGATGATGATGTAGGGTTTTGACTAATTTGGACTATTTTAGGTCAATTTGTTCATTAGCGAGAACTTATTTTCAACACACATCAGTGACATTGACTATGATAAGTATACCTTGACTCATATTTTGGTCATAACTAACAAGTATTGAGGACACGCATATGAAAATACTCCTACAAGGGACAAAGCAACCTTGCAGGAGACAAGCAATTGTGACTTTGGGGAATTTTGATACAACTTTGATATTTCATTTGTGTATGTTTAAGTGACTCTTTTAATCCACTTATGTTTTTACGTGGTTTAACACAATGAAGACAATATAAACAATAGCTACTTTAAGGAATTGGTTTTACATGAAATGTTATAGGCCCATTGCTTGGTAGTTCTTCGACTCACACAATAGTGTCACCCCCAGAAGAGTGCTTATGCTTTTGCCTTTTGCCAGGTATTATTTTTATGCTACAAAGATCACTTTCGCAACACAATATCATGGGACATGTATGGTTGTAATATTGGGGGGAGAATATTCCCTCCCCTTGAACTATAATAAGTCATTTTTTGGAGGTTAATCGAGTAGGCTACTAATTAACAGTTTCTAGTAAGATTTGTGGCATCCCCCCAATCGGTTTGTATGTGTGTGAGACACTTAAGTCTCTAGTGGACCATGTCAAATCCTTAGGCACTATTTGCCTTATCCAAATTATCATCCACACACCATGCCTGAGATTGGTAGGATTGAGACAAGTTTTTGTCCAATATCTCATTTCTATACCAACCAAAGTATTTACCAGTTTGAGGTCATCCTCTAAAGGGGAAACAAACCCTCTAGAAAGGCCTCTCTAGAAGCTACATTAAGCAAAGATTTCTCTTCACCTAAGTTCCATGAAGGCGAGGGGAAGGATACAACTATAGTTTAATCACAGTGTCACGTAAATTAAAGGATCTATCTAACGAAAAATAGCTTGAAAGAAGTGTTGAAAAACACTTCTTCAAACACACTAAGAAGAGTTTATTTTCCAAATTTAACCTAATTAGAGAAACTAAGTGCTTTCTACCTAAGAAAAAGACACAACAGTATGGTTTAGCATGCATGTTCAATTTATTTCCCACACATCAAGAAGGAAAACATGTAAGAAAGGTGTGATTGTTTTGCCTTAAGTCATTCAAGAGTTTGTGAGGTTCATTCCCTTATGCATTGAATATTGGATGTGGCTAATTCCTTTAAGAAACATGCATTCTAAGACTAGTGTTCAAAGCATACAAGTTCATTCCCAAAATCCATTAAAATCCAAGAAAAGTTGCATGAAAAATATTAGTAATCTTAAAGTCTTCAATCCTAAAATGCTGCAAAAAGACAAACCACTTAGTAACACTTGAAACCAGCAAAGATTAATGTTTTATGTGATAGGATGAAGATAGAACGTTATAATCAATAGTCTACTAGAATCATGCTCGAGACAATATGATGATTCCTAAAATTCAACTAAGTCTGAAATTTCCTAAAAACCCTAAAAAAATAGAATCTTTATCTTAACTCCTATGAAGTTGAAACCACTCTCAAACATCTTAAAATTATATGCATAAAATCAAATAGGGTGGAGATGACAATGATAGGTTGCAAATGCCAATATATGTAGACAATGATCTGCACAGATGACAATCTTACAACGCAGACAACGATCTGTGTAGATGATAATCTTAGAGCGCAGATGACAATATTTGAGCACAAACAACAATCTCATAGCACAAATGACAATTCCAGGTCGCATACAACTCTGTGTAAATTAGAGATGAAAATGTGTGAATGAGTTTGAAAATGGCAGAAATTTTCAAAAAGTTTAAAATTTTTAGGGATGTGGGTCCCACTGGGCATGCCAAAATGTGTATGATGAAAACCTACTTATGTGAAAAAAGTTCATACATGTAAACGTTAGTTATAAATCTCTAATCTACACATATTCTTAAAATATTGGAACTACACAAAGCTTCCAACATAACCTCCGATGAGCAAAAAAAGTGCACCCAAGACTTGTTGATTTGCTCTTAGAGAGGAATGTGGGTGTGCTCTCCCAACACAAATTATAAATCCCACTATTGGTTGCTTGCTTGAGGTGATTGATCCTACAATGCAAACTAATGGACATATGTAGAACTCAAGAACAAGTATGAAGAACATGTCTCAAGATTTCACCACTAATGCAAATGGAGATTCAAATTATTAGACTAAGATGAAATGCAAGATCTAACTGAGATTCATTGACCATTAACCTAGCATGTGATTTCTAGATTCAACAATGAACTAAGATTGAAAAGCATGAAAATAAACTTGAAAACCTAGATAAATGCTAACATGCTAACAATGCATAAAATGAGAGATTATTTTCAAGGAGTGGGGCCTCCTATTTATAGATTTATGGAGGGCTTGGATGAGGTGGATCTCATGTGGAATCCACATAGGATCGACATGGGATAAATGAGTGGTCATGCAAAAGGGAAAGTTTCTCATAACAACTCTCACATGTGTGAGCAACTATTGAAAATGTTGGCTCAATGATAAGTGTAAAATGGTAGGAGACCCAAAGTGAGTCACATGTTGAGCATATTCCAAAGAGGAAAGGGGAGACAAGATGTAAGAGAAATAATTAGGGCCATTTAAACAAAGGAAATAGACAACTCCCATAGGAGGGGTGCTCACACATGTGTGAGCACCATTAAGAGGTTAAATGTTGTAAGGATTATAAAATTAGTCTAATTAATCTAAAAATAATTAGAAGAGTAGGCTTAAAGGGGATAGTCATGGGTATAGATTAGGAATCTAGGATAGATTTAGGATTAATCTAAATTAGATTTAGACTAATCATAGCTTAGTAGAATATTAGAATGGAGAGGGAATAAATAAATAAAAATCTATTTAAAGGGGGATTTTATGGAAAATCATATATTAATTATAAATTTAATATATTAGGGAAGGGTATTTAAATTAAATTTAGATGCCATAGAATAATGAATTAATTTAATTAAATAAAGTTAATTAAATCAATATATGAATATAACAAAAATAGTTAATTACCTAGAATTAACTATAATCCTAAGGGAATATTAATTAAATTAATATAAGTGTGCAAGGATGATTTTAGACATCTATAGTAAGTTGCCCACATGACAAAAGGAAAATGAACATGCAAAGTTTGAATCACGAATGGACTGTTATCTAATAAGGGGAAGTTGATGTATAATTCAAGATCAATAACTTTACCTAAGTATAACGGTGAATAAAGGGATAATCAAAATAAAGATGAACCTTTCATAAAATACAATCACAATATTTGTAGTTGATAATACGATAGGGATAAAAAAAAATTGAAGCTATAATTTGGCACCATAAAAAATGTGAATAAATTTAATATAAAAAAACCAACGGATGAAAGGAAAACAAATAGTTATACAACCAAAAAGAAAGAAAGAATTTACTCATGTTAAGCATGCAATGAAATATGATGGGTATATTTAAAGAAAGGAGGGGATGTATATTTAAAGAGGTATAATTGAAGTTTAATTTTGAAAGATGATGGTAGTAACATAAAATGAAAAATATTACTTAGTTGAAGGTTTTTATATTCTGATTAGAGGATACATTATGACTACCTAGAATATAACATTTTATTTTTTGAGGCCTTTCTAACTTTCCTAACATACACTAGTCAATAAGAAATGGATGGTAATTATATAATTATAAAAATTTTGGGATGCTTAGAGGAAGATTGAGTTAAAGTAATAAAAGATCATAAAGTGGTATTTGAGTAAAGCTATAAGATTCTTGTTTAGATTACATGATTTTGATTTACTGGATAGACCACAAACCAAATTTGGCATTTCAAATTATTCTAAATTTAGCATTTGAAATTATGAATAATTTTTTTTGTAGTCTCAAAAGAAGACTTGGTATGGAAGTTGCCCTCGTAACTTCGTCAAAGTTCTAAAGAAATTTTTTAAAATGTTAATATTTTGCTAAGGGAATAATCACATTATGCAAGCCTCTTAAGGACGATGATACCAAACAAATCTCCTTGCATTATTTAATGTAAAGAGTTTTTGTAAAATATTGATTATTGATTAGAGTGATATATGAACATCACCCAAAAAAAATTCTGATATGTAGTATCCTCCTATTGCTTTGCATCTTGCTCATTCCTCTCGTGTGGGCCTTCACGATTCAAGTGATATCATCCTTGTTGTGCATGACTCTCACTCCTCTCAATGTAACTTAAATTTCAAGGAATCTTTGCTTTATGGTGTCCATGACCTTTGCCTTTCATCCCTATACCAGGAGAAGTCAAACAATTAATATACTCTTTAAATTCTCTAACACAAGTTTTATTGGCATATTAAGTGCCAATATCAAACTACAACTTTTTAATATAAGAAAAACTATATCTGTTTCACATAGGGATAGTTTGTTTTATGTCCATGTTGGAATCACTTTTATTTGTATAATAATATCTTGAATATTTAATACTTTTTAATAATTCCCTTGTTTTAAAAAATAATATATTTATTTAAATATTTTTTAACTATACTTGAGTAACAATAATATCAACCTTGATAATGAACATTGAAATATGAATGACAACCGTGACAATGATATGGTCACTTGGTGATCACTAGGGTCTAGATCAAAGGATGACTTTAGATTTTAACATATATTTATGATAGAACTCCACAAGTTTAGACACAAGGTTTCTTGAACTGTGTGAGTGTATGTTGACTCAAGATGACAATCACCTACTCATTTAAAATGTGTATAACCTCTCTTTGGTGATGCTCTCCCTCTCCATCCAAGGGGAAAGATTGTTCTTGCATTAAACTTAAAAAATCATTGTAATGATTAGTCCATTTATAGCCATGATATTTGTTAGAATAACTGAGAGGGGCGGGTGAATCAATGGTCTCAAAAATATTCCAATAAATCAACCCAAAAACTTAATACCACAATATTAAGCCTCTAGTTATCTTCAGTCCTACAAGATGAATGCCTTCAAACAATCTTAACAAATAACTATTGCTCATAGTTCACTGTTAAACCTTATTCTTACTGTTTACCGATTAGCAGTCTTTTATTTACCAAAAAACAATAAATTGCTTAGTGTATACCGATCAATCCAGATTAGTTATGTGAAATTCAAAACACTAAAGTAATGAATCATAAACACATTGACACGTGAATTTTTAACGTGGAAACCCTGTTAAGGTAAAAACCACTTGGGACCGATAACCCAAAATTTTCACTCTTCTGAAGTGAGCTTGGTGAAGAGCCAACCCTGTTAAAGGTTACAAACACACTGTTAGGTGTGACCTTGTTAGAGGATTTAAATAGAATAGTTTGTCACTTGATATTGGGAATCTCTATGCTACCTTCTATGAACAAACCCAGTGTAGTTTGTCAAATGGTATCTGGCATCTCATGCTATCTTCATGATCAAATTTTTTGATACTCCTTGGGATCTATCTCAATATAGAAAGGATTGTTAAGTCCTACTCAGTTAAGAGACTTTCTGAATCAATGGTTAAACTGAAATAGTAAATGATTTGTTCACACATGCAACTTAGACTTGTAGATTTTTATATCTATTGTAAGCTCGTAATACCTTTTTTATCAATGTATCTTTTCAATACCTTTTCTCCACTTCTTTCTATTCGGTGATGTTGTGCTTCTTTGTTTCTCAATGTCCTCAAAATTATTTAGCTCTTTCCTCAGCTTGATTGATCAGGACTATATGAAGTTGTTCTTCATCAGTTTCTCTCCAACATCCTATTTTTTTATTCACTCCCCTAATTCATAATGAATTAGATTTTCTCCTTATAGACATGATATCATTGTTTCTCACTTCTTGATTTTCTTGTTCTTGGCATGATCCATAATTTTAGCCAATCTTTCTTTAAAGCTTTACTTAAGTTTTGTCTCGTAGATTTCTCCTTGACAACTAGATAAAACAACTTTAAATCTTTTACTTATCTTTGGCTTTAACTTGTCGATGGAAACAATGTTAACAACCAATTAACTTTATCTTTAGCTCTTTCCAGCTAAGTATTTTTTCATTTCTGAACTTCAGTTCCTTTCAATGTTTTGCCTCTTTGATAGCTTTGGTCAACACTTCAGTTCTCCTCGGGCATCTCTGTTGGGGTTGTCTATCTGTCAGGCGTCACTGTGAAGTTCTTCTTGTCGGTAATGCTTGTGATTATGCTCGTCGGTAATGCTTGTCATGTTTCTTTCTCGGGCATCACTATGACTTTTACTTTCGGGTTTCTATGTCCATCGGGGTGCACTTCCCATCGGTGTTTGTAGTCACTTAGTGAATGTTGGTCTATTATGCATTACTGGTGACATAATATTTATCTCTCTTATTCTCTGAAGTCTTTGACACTTTGTATATAACCAATCAGATTATATCAAGTTGACATCAATGACAATACAATCCATTAACTAATTTAACATCGTGCATTATCTTTCTACATTTCAGTGATCAACTTAACATCTTTAAACATTCAACCAGTTACATGTCATCAATCTCTCCCTTTGGAATTGATAGAAACACACTACATTATCACACTATATTATTACTAATACAATATGAAAAATATTAAGTTCTAGCTCATCAAACTCTCCCAAATCTTTTTGTTCTTATAACCAATACAAATGTCTGGCTCTCGGTAAGCTCATATAGCTTAGATTTGTTTCTTGTAGAGTGTCTTTCTTCAATATTTAATCCCTTTACTGGATAGATGTATCAACTTCTGATTATGTTTCTGATATGTGCTCTAGCTTGACTGTTCCTCTCCTTGATCATCTCTTTTTCCTTTGACAGTAATCTCTCCCTTAGTATGTATTCTCTTCCTCATTTTACTTCTCTCCCTTTGATGGATATTTCATATGTAATCTCTCCCTTTTGATAATGAATAACTCTCCCTTTGGATAATGATATAATCTCTCCCTTTGACAATAATGCCAAAGTAAACTTTTATCATGCCAAAGGTATATCCTTTCACCTTTTTATAATATACTCCTTGAATTTCCCTATCCATTAGTAATACAGTGACTCTGGTGTTCGGTGCAGATTTATACCTTGCTATGTACAGATGTATCTTTGTTGTCTATTTCTCTTTCTTGCATCAACATGAATGATCTTCTTATTTGTGTGTAGGTTGATGCAACCTCCTAGTTAGATTACTGACCAATAGACAAGGGTTAGACCCCTAGTCTCTTTCTCAGGTACTCAAATGTGTCTTTCAACAATGGCTTTGTAAATATGTAAGCTAATTGTTCCTTGGATTGAACATATTCTAGTATCACTTCTTTTGCTTGCACTTATTCTCTTAAGTAGTGATACTTGATAGCAATATGCTTAGTCTTAGCATGCATGAATGGATTATTTGATATGTTTATTGCACTGGTATTATCACAATAGATAATTATTGGTTCAAGAATCTTCATATTCATACCTTCCAGCAACTGTTTGATCCATGCAACATTAGAGCAGTTTGCAGCAACAACCACATATTCATCTTCTGCAGTAAACTATGAGATGCATCCTTGCTTCTTGTTGATCCATGTGACATGTTTGTCACCCATGAAGAATGCTCCTTTGGTTGTGCTCTTTCGGTCATCTAAGTTTCTAGCCCAATCAACATCTGTATAGACTTGAAGCTCAATTTTGCCTTCTCTTTTATACCATAAGCCATAGTCCTCGGTGTTCTTTAGATATATTAGAATTCTCTTGACAACAGTCATGTGTGATTCTTTTGGATTAATATAGAATCTTGCAACTATTCCAATTTCATGTGCTATATCTGATCTGGTATGAACAACATACATTAGTTTGCTAATCATTGATCTATACAAGGTCTGATTTACCTCATTTGATTTGTCTTCTTTTGTTAGCTTACATTTGGTTGCCATAGGTGTTCCAACTAGCTTGGAATCTTCCATCTTGAAGATCTTCAATACTTCCTTGAAGTATTTGGACTGAGGGATATATATGCCCGCATCTTGTCGAAGAATCTATAGACCAAGAAAGAATTTGATCTCCCCAAACATAGACATTTCAAACTCTTTTCTCATTTCATTAGCAAAGGATTTACATAACATTTCATTTCCCCCAAATATGATATCATCAACAAATATTTTAGCAATCAGAATATTACCATCGTTATCTTCTTTTAAGTACAGATTGCTATTTTCACTTGTTCTTATAAATTCAATGCTTATGAGATAGGAGTGAAGTATTCCATACTAGGCTATAGGTGCTTGTTTCAATCCATACAAGGATTTATGTAGTATACATACCATGTTTCTCTTGTCTAGATCAACAAACCCTTCTGGTTGTTCAATGTATACCTCTTCTTCCATTATTCCATTTAGGAATGTAGATTTGGCATCCATCTGGTATACCTTGAATCCTTTGAATGCAACATAAGCAAGTAATATTCTTACTCCTAGTATAGAAATGGTTGCAAAGGTTTCACCATAATCAATACCTTCCTCTTTTGCATACCTCTTGCATACTAATCTTTCTTTATTTCTTGTGACTTCTCCATTCTCATTCAACTTGTTTCTAAATATCCATTTGGTACCGATGACATTCTTGTCATCAGGTCTCGATACTAGTGTCCATGTACTATTCTTTTCAATCTGTTCTATTTCTTCATTCATGGCACTAACCCATTCTTCATTTTCAAGTGCAGTATTAACAGAATTGGGCTCAAAATCACAAAGTAAACATCTAGTGTTTAGTGACTCACTTCTTGTTCTCATTCCAGCCTTCTTGTCTCCTATGATCTGATTCTATGGATGATGTCTTCTAACATACTTGGAAAGTTTTGGTTTTTCTCTTTGTCCATCATTTTGATCATCTTCTTGACCTTCATTATGATCTCCATCGCTCAGAACATCATTTAGAGTATTTTCCTAATTTTTAGTAATTGCAGCCTGATGCTCAGGTGCAATGTTCTGTTGCTCAAGAGAGATACATTGTTGCTAGGGTAGAGTGTTAGGTTCTTCAGTGTAAACAAACCTACTATAGTCTTATGGTTCTTTTATGCTTTCCTTATCATTCTTCTATGCAAATTCATCTATTCTTACATTTGCACTTTCAATGATCTTGTTAGAGGACTTGTTAAGACATTTATAAGTCTTGCTTTTGGTGGAATACCCTAGAAAGATACCTTAATCACTTTTGGATTCAAGCTTTCTATTTATTTCATCTTTCAAAATATAAAATTGGCTACCAAAGATTCTGAAGTAACTTACACTGGGTGTGTAACCATACCAAAGCTCATAGGGTGTCTTCTTTGTGTCCTTCAATTCTACTTTGTTCAATGTGTAGACAATAGTACTGATAGCTTCCCTCCAAAAAGTTTGAGTGATGCTTTTATCAATCATCGATGTTCTTGCACAATCAACAATTGATCTATTTCTCCTTTCAACAATCTCATTTTGCTGTGGTGTTCTTGGTGCAAAAACTTGTCTTTTAATTCCATGCTCATTATAATAGTTAGTGAATTCTTCTAAAATAAATTCTCCCCCTCTATCTGATCTTAATAATTTCAATTCCTTACCACTTTTTTTTTTCTACCACAGCCTTATACCATTTAAACATCTTGAATGCTTCAGATTTATCTTTTAAGAACATAGTTGTCATCATTCTAGAATAATCATCTACAAAGAGAGAGAAATACCTATCTCCATAGTAGCTCTTTGTCCTCATGGGTCCACATAAATCAGTATGAACTAATTCTAGAATAGTAGTAGATATATGGGCTTTACTCTTGAAACTAGGCTTTGTCATCTTACCTTTTTGACAATTCTTACACATGATATGCTCGGGCTTTGACATGCTCGGTAAGCCTCTTAATTTTCTTTTATTGCTTATCTTTACAAGTTGTCAAAATTCACATGACTTAATCTCTTATGCCACAACCATATGTCTTCATTTCTAGACATTAAACAAGTGGTGTTAATTTCATCAAGATAGAAAAGGTTACCTGTTTTTTATTCACCAGTTCCGATCAACATTCCTGGATCATTAAAGATCTTTGCCTTCTTATTCTCAAATGCTACTTGGTGACCTATATTATTCAGTTGTGAAACACTCAATATATTATAATTCATTCCTTTTACCCAATAAGAATTTTCACATTTGATCAGGTTATTCAACATTATGGTTCCTTTACCTTCAACTGGACAAGGTGTGTCATTACTCATTCTTACCGATCTACCATTATAGTACTCAAAAGTTTCAAACTTTTGTTTATCACCGGTCATGTGGTGAGTGGAGCCACTATCTATAATCCAGACATAATTCTTACTAACCTTAGATATGAGTGCAATCTCTACATACCTTTCATATTCTTCATCTGAATCATCCATCATGGCTACAAATACCATTTCAATGCCTTCATCAGATTCAGTGTCAGTATCATCAGCTCTGTTCTCAGCTAGGTAACAAGATTTCTTCCCTTTGTACTTGTAGTCTCGATTATCTCTTCTATCAGATTGTTGGTTGCTTCTGTAATATTTGTTATCACCTCGAGAAAAATTCTTTTCATATGTTCTGTCATTACTTCTATCATATTTTCTTCTGTTAGGACATCTTGCAGCAAAGTGTTCAACCTCTTTACAATTAAAACATACAAGTGGTAATTTACCTTTGTATGGACCTTTGCCTCTCTGCAATCTTCTTGCCATTAGTGCTTCAATATCATCAAGTCCTTTGTCATCAATATCACTTTCACTATCATTCCTCATAGTGTGTTTATGACTTGGCTTACTTATTTTCAAAGAAGATTTGAATGCAGACTCTATAGATGGTAAGACACTATTATAAAAGTTGTTTATCTCAAATGAAATCAGTCTACTAATCAGACTATCTAGAGTAACATTATTGTTTGTAACTTCTCTCATTTCTTGTATAGTAGATACTCTAATAGCATATACAGGCAGTAAGGTTCTTATGATTTTACTTACCATTGTCTCTTCTTCAAGTACACCTCCAACTCCTCAAATAACATTGACTACCTCTTTGATTCTGCAGCTACACTGAGTGATATTTTCTCCTTCTTTCATTATTAGTTCGTCAAACCTCCCTCTTAGGCTTTCTGCCTTGGCTCTTAGTACATCAAAATCTCCTCCATGTAGAAGCTTCAAATTATCCCACATTTTCTTTGCAGAGGTGTAGGTTTTGACATTTTCAAACTCAGCATCAAAGTGAGGAAGCAAGCTCTATCATCATGCAATTATGCTCATGTTTTTCTCTCAATTTCTCAAATGTGGGAGATCATTTAGGAAACACATATTCGGTATCAAGGTGTTGAGTAACATCATTACAAATACCTAATAGGTGGAGTCTTATTTTGCTTTTCCATGATGCAAATTTGTCTTTATTCAACTTGGGCACATCTCATTTGTTCATCTTGTGATCTTTTTCTTGAGTTGTTAAACTCCCTTTCTATGGACACAAGCTCTGATACCAATTGTTAGAATAACCAAGAGGGGGGGGTGAATCAGTGGTCTCAAAAATATTCCAATAAACCAACCCAAAAACTTAGTACCACAATATTAAGCCTCTAGTTATCTTCAGTCCTACAAGATGAATGCCTTCAAACAGTCTTAACAAATAACTATTAATCGGAGTTCACTGTTAAACCTTATTCTTACTGTTTACCGATTAGCAGTCTTTCATTTACCAAAAAATAGTAAATTGCTTAGTGTATACCGATCAATCCAGATTAGTTATGTGAAATGCAAAACACTAAAGTAATGACTCATAAACACATTGAAACATGAATTTTTAACGTGGAAACCCTGTTAAGGGAAAAACCACTTGGGACTGGTAACCCAAAATTTTCACTCTTCTGAAGTGAGCTCGGTGAAGAGCCAACCTTTTTAAAGGTTACAAACATAATGTTAGGTGTGACCTTGTAAGAGGATTTAAATATAATAGATTGTCACTTGATATCGGGCATCTCTATGCTACCTTCTATGACCAAGCGCAGTGTAGTTTGTCAAATGGTATCTAGCATCTCATGCTATCTTCATGATCATACTTTTTGATACTCCTTGGGATGTATCTCAATATACAAAGGATTGTTAAGTCCTACTCAGTTAACAAACTTTTTGAATCAATGGTTAAACTGAAACAGTAAATGATTTGTTCACACATACAACTTAGACTTGTAGATTTTCAGATCTATTTTAAGCTCATAATACCTTTCTGATCAATGTATCTTTTCAATACCTTTGCTCCACTTCTTTTTTCTTGGTGATGTTGTGCTTCTTGTTTCTCGTTGTCCGCAGAATTCTTTAGCTCTTTCCTCAGCTTGATTGATCAAGACTGTATGAAGTTGTTCTTCATCAGTTTCTCTCAAGCATCCTCTTTTTATATTCACTCCCCTAATTCATAATAAATTATATTGTCACTTTATAGACATGATATCACCATTTCTCACTTATTGATTTTCTTGTTCTTGGCCCAATCTGCAATTTTAGCCAATCTTTCTTTAAAGCTTTACTTAAGTTTTGTCCTATAGATTTCCCCTTGACAACTGGATAAAACAACTTTAAATCTTTTGCTTATCTCTGGCTTTAAATTGTCGATGAAAACAATGTTAACAACCAGTTAACTCTATCTTTAGCTCTTGTCAACTAAGTATTTTGTTGTTTATGAACTTAAGTTCCTTTCGTTGTTTTAACTCTTTAATAGCTTTGGTCAACACTTCAGTTCTCCTCGGGCATCTCCGTCAGGGTTGTCTGTCCGTCGGGCATCACTGTGAAGTCTGCTCATCAGTAATGCTTTTGATTCTTCTTGTCGGTAATGCTTGTTGGGTTTATTGCTTGGGCATCACTGTGACTTTTAATTTTGGGTTTCTCTATCCGTCGGGGTGCACTGCCCGTCGGTATTTGTACTCACTTAGTGAATGCTGATATATTATGCATTACTAATGACATAATCTTTATCTCTCTTATTCTCTGAAGTCTTTGACACTTTGTATATAACCAATCAGATTATATCAAATTGACATCAATGAAAATATGATCCATTAACTGATTTAATGTCTTGCATTAGCTTTCTGCATTTCGGTGGTCAATTTAACATCTTCAAACATTCAATCAGTTATATGTCATCAGATATTGTAGTCATTAATCATAAAATAATAATCATCACAACTCTCCAATCCTTTAATGAAAACATTTATGTTGCATTATGGTTTTATCTTAACATTAGTTCAAATTAAAATCATCCAATCATGTATAATAAAAACACGTAATTAATGTGGAAGTTAAAAGTAACTACAAACCAAAATTTAGGGCATGACAAAAAAAACTAGAATTTAAAAAATAATTTAATAATAGACTAGCTTCAAGACACATGTTGAGTCAATACAAAGTGATATGACTCTCTAAGTGAGCTTAAGAGTATCTTGAATGAGACCAACTAGGTGCCAGATAAGAGTAAACTTGTTTGGTAATGACACTTTTCACACTAACAAAATTAATGTAATAACCCTTGCTCATATTCAAAATCAAAATTGAAGATAAATTGAACTTTTATTTCATATTTGAAAAACTATGAACAAAAAATTGGATAATACCAAAATATTTATCAAAACACAACTAAATAGATCTCAAACTCAATGGAACTAATGTAGAATTTATATTAATGGTTTGGAGATGGTTTTCACATCATATTTGCCACTAAATATATAAGATAATAGTAATATTTTTTTGCTTCAAAATACATTTGTAGCATCGTAAAATATAACCTTGTACACTTTATACCAGTTTGTATGCCCTTGCCTTGGTGTGTTGTCCCCTAGATATCATCCAAGACTATTTGTGGTCGATATACTACAAATATAACATCATATTTTTGCATGGTGATTTGAGCCACTATCTCAAATTGAGTGCACTTGATTCCCACTTGTTTGACTTGTTTTGTTAGGTCAATGTTGCCTTTGGGCGCCCTTCACTGGTCAATAGAATTTTGGGGTGCCACTAACCAACCAAATCATACCCAAATTCAAACATGTTAGTGTCGAGTTCCTACTATTTTTCCTTAATCTCAATGTCTAAATATGATTATTAGAGGTAAACGTAATTCACAAAATACCTTGAGAACCCTATATAAGATCTTTCTTTCAATTCATTTTCATATCAAGCAATCACATCATGATGTGCACACATCAATCAATCACCAAATATTTAAGGTGATATTTCATCCTAGCATATCCTTCCAGTATTCTTCAGATCTAAGTATTGCGGAGTACCAAGTTAGAACAATCTTCTTTCAAACATGTTTTCATTATTGATTTCCTTTATATCTTCTCATGTCATGTTATTGTATCAACGCTTGTGATAACATTCAAAGATCATCACATCATCAATCTTGAGGTATAACATATAGTAGTTCTGCTTCAGAGCTTCCTTTTCAATTTATCAATTTAAATTCAAGTTTAATTTTGAAACCAACGTTTGACCTAGGAAAACCCCTATCAACCCAATAATTTTTCTCTTTTATATGTACAAGTTAAAATATTTAAAGACATAAATTTTGAATAGGGAAGAGCATATGCCTACAAAATTATTTTTTTCAAAGGGTCAATGTCACTTTGAAGCGATATCATCTAATAGTATTCTAATGAAACTCTCATGGAAGGTTTTGAGCAACATCTTAATCTAGAAAACATAATGTATGTCTACATCTGACATTCCTAGGTCAATGTTGCCTTGAACTAACATTGACCTCCACTTTTGGGCTTAGATTTTAGACACATGTTTCTTTCTCTCTCCTCTTTCTAGATTTGTACTCCATGTCTACCTATCTTATTTGGGACTTTTTTTGCATGTTAATTACTCTTAATTATACACCTCTCGTCCTAGATCTAGCATTCAATTCACATCTTTCAATATCTCCTTTTCAACTCAATCAAGGAGTATTGAATTCACCTTGTGCCCAATCGTTTCCAATTAGAGTTTAGGTAGAGCCAAAATGATACATTCTCCTTAATGCAATCAAGTGGAAAATGGCCTAGTTCCTAGTTTACGTGAAAAAACTACTAAACCCCCATTTCCACACCATTACATTTTGGTGAACCTGATGTATCTTATACTTACTTCTTATTTTCATTTTCAAATATGATCTTTTATGATGTAATTTGAAAAAACTATTTGGTTTTCTATTTGACATGTGATTACATTGTTTCTTAGCTATATTTACCAAAGTCATGTGTTAGATAATAGCTTCTTTCATTTCATGTTTCTTTCATTTATTCATAGAAATCTCACATATTACATAATAAGGGTTTCATATTTGCTATATGGTAACATTTTTAAGGAAATTAATGGAATGCGTAGATTTCATAAAAGAATTATTTGACAATGACAATTATAGAGATGATGTTGAAATGAATCACGTGTGTATCTCTCCCAAGGTATCTTTTATTTGTGAGGAAAGAATCAATACTCCTATCAATGATCTCTCTAATGGAGGTACAACGTTGAAGAGTAATAAAGAATCATCTTCTTACAAAGGTACTTTGGTGTAATGGGGACAAGGTAAGCATGTTAATATCAACACATATATCACTCTAGATCCTCATTATTCTCTAGTAACTTATTTTATCCATTAACATATTTTGATACAAGACAATGTTATGGATTTTTATCCATGATGTATATCCTAACATAACATTCAGTAAAGATGAATCTTTAGACGAGATCACTTATTCTTAAACTAACAAAGTGGATATGAATGATGATGATATCTTTACAAATTTCCTTACAAAGATCAATCATCCTCCATCCATTGACCCCTTTACTTCACAATGCACTAGGGAAGCTATAAGATTTTGTTCTTTTCACCACAAAAAATTAAACCTACATCTCACGAGGATCATTTGAAATTTCTAATAAGAATCTTTTGGAAACACAAATATGATAAAAACATTAAATTCTCTTTTTGAAGTTTCCCAAAGAATCAAAATCAATTAATAATGGTACACATTGCCTTTTTTATTATTATTATAGTTATTCTCATTATATTGTTGATTGCATTGAGATTAAATAATTTGTTCAAGATTTATGTGACAAAGTTCTTATACATATTACACTTGATTTACACCTTTTCTCAATCTAAAATTATTTCTCTAGCACTCCCTTGACCATTTTATGTTTCTCCTCACCATATAACATTAGTAGCTTATCTTGTTGTGGGGCGTTATCATGTATGGTGGTACAATTTAATGTGAAATCATAATTGGTAAGCAACATAATATGATTCTTATTCTTGTCTTCATGCTTGGGGGGTAAGAAATTTTTTTCAATCTCCTATCTTTCTGAGGATCAAATTTCCCTTCATTGAGTTCTATCTCTTAAAACATGATCTCCTTTCTTTCATAGATTGTTTGTTCTTCATAAGGGTTTTCTCTTTATCAGGGGGTTTCAATCCTTGATTAAAACATGTTTATTGATTGAAAGCATATGTTTATTATAAATGATCTCTCTCTTGGTATGGAAAGTGTGTTGTCCTCCACCAAGAATTCCCTTACCTAGAAATTGTGAAGGTGTACATTTTTTAATTTCATTCCCATCTTTTAGTAAATGATATTATCTCTATTAAAGACCCGCTCCTAGGGGTAGATGTCTTTGATAAAAGATCTCTTCCTTATTTCATTATGTATCCCTTAAAAGGATCTCTTTACACTTGCTGCAAGGTATCTTCTTACAACCATTTTTTACTTTCCTCAAAAGTGCTATGCCCTCTTTGGCTTGGATTGCATGTACATTGTTACTTAAAAACTATCTAGTGATGAAGGTGTTTATCATTGCTTTTATTTTCCTTAAGATTCCATCACGGTCATATGATGAAATCTTAAGGGGGTGGTCATACATGCGACCTCCTTGTTTCTTATTCCAGTGTTGCGAGATATCCTTACAAAAAACATGCTTTTTAGGTTATCCTTATTCAAATATTATGAGATTCCCTTATGAATATCATGCTTTATTTGGTTATCTTGATTCAATTTTTTTAAATGATTTGATTAGCATACCAAAACTTGCTAGAATATTTGAATCTTCTTTCACTATACATTTTTTGGATTTCCTTATAGACAATACTTTGTTTGGTTATCCTTTGCATTGGGATGAGTTTATTAGTACAACATAGCTTTCTAGACTATCTGACTCTTCGTGCACCAACTTCTCAAAATGGTTGGAATTAACATGACACAACTTGCTAGACTATTTTGAATTTTCCTTCTTTTTTCACATGGATCACACAACATAACACAACTTGTTATCCCATCAAATATGTGTTCTTTCATTGATCACCTAGCATAATACAAGTTACTGGCTTGTGGAATACACGTTCTCTTTATCTTTCCCCATGAACCCATAATGTGACACACTTTTCAAGTTGGTTGGATAAAGGTTTATTATCTCATCCCTTGATGTATCTCTTTCTCTTTCCACATGAACACTTGTGCTCTTTAAATATAATTTTAATAATGAAATTAGCAATTGATACATTTCAATCATTGAGGTCTCTTCAACTAGTTGACTTAGAGCCTTTATTTTTAGTATTAACCCCTTCTCTCTCTCTCTCTCTCTAGAGTATGTGTGTAAACTCATACTCTAGCTAAATATAGTGCCATAAATTGTAACCCTGTATGATTTACACCACTTTTTGTGTTGTTTCTATAGTTTTTTGTCTCATATATCTTATCCAAGCTCATTTATCATTGATATATTACAAATCCAATACCATATATTTGCATGGTTATTTGAGTCAGTCGTCGTCACAAACCAAGTGCACTTAATTCCCATGTGTTTTCCCTGTCTTTGGAGGTTAATGATGCCTTTAGGTGCCCTTGACCAGTTAACATGAAATTTTGGGATGCCATTGACCCACCAAATTGGGCCCTAATTAAAACATATCAATGTCAGGTTCTTTCCAGTTGTTTCTCAATCTCGGTGTTTAAATATGATCCTTGGAGATTGACTCAATTCATGAAATACCTTGAGAACCCTATGCAAGAGCATCCATTAAATTCATTTTTGAATCAAGAAATCACATCATGATATACATACATCAATAAATCATCAATAATTCAAGGATATATTCATCTCACCATATCGTTCAAGTCTTCTTCAAATGTAAGCATTGTGGAGTAACAAGTTACAACAATCTTTATGCAAGCATGTTTTGTGATTGATTTCCTTTATGAATCATCATGTCATGTTATGGTATAAACACTTGTGATCACATTAAAATAATATTGCATCATCAGGATTTAGGTATGACATCCAACATTCCACTTCAGAGGTTCCTTTCAATCTATCAATTTGAATTCAAGGTTAATTTAAAAACAAGTATTTTACCTAGGAAAACCCCTATGAACCCAAAAAATTCTTTTTTTTTGTATGTGCAGATGGAAAAATATAAAGACCATAGATCTAGAATCAAGAAGAGCAACCAAAGACCTAAAGAATTAGATTTTATAGAGGCAAAAAGTGGGATCAATGCGACTTTGAAGCAACGTTGTCAAACATTTTTTTGACAAAAATTTTGGGGAAGGTTATGAGAAATATTTTGATCTAGGAAACACACTTTATGTCTACATCTGACATTCCTAGGTCAATGTCACTTTGAACTGACATTAATTTCCACTTTTAGGCTTGGGATTCCTTTTTGTCACCTCTTTTTCAATTTGTACTCCATGTCTACATATTTAATCTGAGATTTTATGTGCATGTTAATTACTCTTAGTTTTATACCTTTGCTTTTAGATCTAGCATTCAATTCACATATTTCAATAGCTCATTATAAAATCTACAGAGAAGTGTTTAATTCACCTCATGCTTATTCATTTTCACTTATATTTGAAATTAATCCGAGTGGATCCACTTTCCTTGATGTATTCAAGTGTGAATAGGCCTATTTCCTAGCTTGGATGGAAAATCTAGTGAAACCCCATTTCTACACCATAACATTTTAGTGAACTTGCTATGTTTTTTCTCACTTAATAATATAAATTGAATGGACCCATGCAATCCTTGGTCGCATGACACCGCTACTTTGGCTGAATCAAATTTCCTTTTAAGGCTTCACCTTATCCCACTTGCCTAGTCACTATTTTTTGTCCAAGTCCCCCATCATATGGGCTTTTTAGTTTAAGACACATGTGTGTTGTGATATGTCTACGCGATGTACACTGGTCTTACAAATTTTTTAGAACAAAGGCAAGTTTTGGAGCATTACACATGTTGTCCCTCACAGGATAATACCTCCTTTGGAAGGACACCAACTTAGAGAATAAATTTGGCTCTTTAAAACCTCCATTGTTAGTATTCTAGTAATTCAAACAATTTTATTAACCATTTTTGCACCTCCTTCACCATTCTTGATAGTTTGTACAACTCTTTGATTACTTGTCTTTGCTTCTCGACCACTTTTTGTTACACACAAGCTTGTTCTTACCTTTAATCCACCAAGCTCCAACTTTTTGGATTATGAAGGCGAGTTGTATCATGCTCATTTCCTTTAATTTCATAAGCATATATTAGTATCTTGAGCATTTTTTCCTCTAGCCATTATCGTTCATTATTTATTGAATTATTGATTAATAAATCTATCTATTTGATTGTCTATGAAGGTGAAAACATTGAAATAGGGGTCCGAATTCAACAAATCTCTTAAAAAAACATCCCCAACCTTTTTATTATCACCATGTGTATAGGTTTGAGGAGTAAATTTAAGTGGTGTATCAAAATATTTTTACGAGGGTTGTGATATTTACTTTACTATCTCTTGTTTTTAGATAACTTGTTAATTTGTATATTTCTCCATGTTAATCATACTTAGATTAGTTTTATTTTTATTAGTCTTATACATTTTTTGTATGGGTCTTTATACTATGTCCATACAGGACACATACATAGTATGTTGTCATCCTATATCCACACTATAGTCTTGGACTCGTGCAAGCCTCCTAGACTATGAGATCTAGCAAAGCCTACCATTCGATCTTGGTTGTTTTATTTTTCATTTATATTAGTACAAATATTTTTATTACTTAATATCATTGAGTTATTTTTATTTTTGTTATTTTTCATTCATTCTTATACTTAATTTCATTTTAATCAATCAATCAATCTAGCTCACTAGAGGGCTAGTAGAAGTCAGTTGTATCGAATAGCCTAAATAAATGAGAGGCGGGGGGAGTGAATCAATTATTCACAGACACTGAATAAAACTTTTACTGAACTGGAAAGTACTTAAACAATTCAGGAACTTATAACATATGTAAACATTGAAGCACAAAACATCAACACAATGAACACCAAAATTTGCATGGAAACCCAATCTGGGAAAAACCATGGAGAAAATAATTCTCATGACATGAACACTAGTTAAGGTGATTTTTACAAGAGTTCACTTTCGGTTTTATCACTACAAGTTGGCTCATTGTTGGTCGGGCTAACTACCCTGAAATATGAATATGGTAAACTGTCAATACAATTAGGCTCATTTCCAATACAAAAGGTGTTTACTAATAAAGTGTGAATTGATAGAATTGCATCTGATTATGCATTAAATAGTTCCAATTTATAGTACACAGAACACCAATAGTAGATATATGTTGGATATTGTTGGAATATCATGCATATATGTGCTGACATTGATGTTTTGTCATTGATGTCAACATATTTCTACCACTGATTACAATTTTCCCTGTATGTTCGGTAAGAAGATTTGTTTGGTTTGGCTATTATATTGAAGATTGGATTCTGCAAATGTACAGATGGTTTTAGTGATGTCTGTAGTTTATTTATGTCAATATATAGAGGTTCACATGGTGATTTGAGTGAGCTATGAATGATTGATAAGAGACTGGTATTTTGGATGTTCAGGAAGAGACAATGCTTCAGTGTTTGGATTAGAGTAGTTTCATTATACAATATTTCTAGTTGCTAACTTGGTGGTGAGTTTAGGACATGGATGTGTGTCCTCAGCTCAAGTGGTTTATGATTCTGATTATGGAAATCTATTTTTCTTAAGTGACAAAGGTTGTTGATTGGTGTTCCTGTTGAATAGTGCAGAGATAATGATGAATTTTGAGACAGTTGTTTTGGTTGTTGCTATGTCATTTCACATTGCTTGTTGATGTTTCTATATCATGTCCTATTCATGTTGTTGGATCACATTTGGTGATCTTCTTGTGTCGTGTGGGTGTTCATATTGTTCTTGGTCGATATGGCGGTGTAGCATACTGTGATGGATCATCGCATGATTCATGGAGCTGGAACATGTTTGAGGATGAAGATTTGGATTCTTACTATGTATTTTTTGACATGTTTTAGATTGCATTGTTATTTACATTGTATTTGATTAAATATTTGTAATTTAGGTCCTTGGGCGACCTTGAAGAAAAAAGTTGATGTATTGTATAAATATAATGATGTAATATCCCTTTGTGGATAGGATGAGTGTGTGCAAAGGAAGAGGATCATGTATGCGAAGAGGTATTGGTAGAATCTACAATTGAGGCAAAGATTTTATGTACTTAATCAAAAAAGTATTGGCATATCATAAATGCTATTAGTCAATTCATGAATTATATATTATTGTCCACCGTGGATTGTAATAAGATATTATTATTTTTAATTGGTAATATGTATTTCATTAATATGTAGAAAATATTACATCATCGCCATACATGGCTATTAATTACAATCATGCAAAAACTTCATTGCATTCCTCTAATTTGGTAATAAGATATTGTTGTAAGGCAATGAGCTTTCTTTTTAGTTGTAGCTCATGTTGTATTTGAGCAGTGAGCTCTAGGGAGTGTTCCTGAATGTTGTGCATTCCCCTTGTAATAATCCTAAAAAGGTATAATGCTTTTAACAAAGTACATCATCTTATGGGTTTGATCCCCAGCGCGAGTTTTCCCTTAACTAGATTTTCACGTCAAAAATATTGGTATTATGTGTTGTGATCTTGCTTTAATGTTCAACTTTCATATCTAATATTTAAGGTTTAAAATTTGATAGAGGTTTTAAGTTTTGGGACACAACTGATTCACCCCCCACCCCCCAACTCTAATTGTGGGTTCTTCCTTGTTTGTAACATTTGGTATCAGAGCTAAGTCCTCTTTTGGAAGCTTGCTCACTTGAGGAGATCTAGGATGACAAATTTTAAGGAGAGTCCAAGATTTGAAGTACTAACTGTTGTGGTTCCACAACACACACACCCAATTTTTTGGTCCTCTGACCAAGGGGACGACATTTTACAAAGTTTCATCAACAACACGACAACTAGTTTATGACATCTAGGTCAAGATGCAGACCCCAACATCTTGTTACTACCGGGATATTGCCGACTACATCAGGCTAGCCACTCACAGTTCACATGCCCCGATTCCTAGGAAGCACTGTCACAAGTGTTGGCTTAGATTGCCTTACCAAGTAATTTGTTAGGAACACCGGCGGTAAAAGAGGATATCCCTAGAATAGAAGGCAAGAGTAATACCTTGCTAGAGGTAGACAACCCAATCCCTACAAACAATTCACATCAAAACTAGGATAGTGGGTCAGATTCAAATGACAAAAGTCTTGCTTTGAACATACTTAGTGACTGGAGTACCTCTGGTGACGGAGCATGTCCCCCTTACAAAGGAATTCTAGAAGACAAAGGAGGTGAAAGTGCTAAAAACCCCAAACCTAGACATACCCAAAATGCGGGAGAATTAACCTCTTCTGACAGTGATGGAGAAAAAAGGCAAAAACTCAAAACCAAGGGCTCTCCCAAGAGAAAATCAGCCAAGTCTAACCCTACTAAGCAACACCATATATGGAAATTGCACTTCAACGGTTCCAAATGTAAATAGGGATCAGGTGCGGGGATCGAATTGATAAACCCAAGAGGTAAGTATTTCTATGCCGCTTATAGGTTACAATTTCTGTGCACTAATAATATTGCAGAATATGAAGCACTGGTCTGCGGACTTCTCTTGGCCCATGAAAAGGGAATAATATTCCTAACGGTGGAAGGGGACTCACAATTGGTCATCAAGTAGATCTATAATCAATATACTTGCAATGATAAGAGGCTCTTAGCCTACCAAAATAGAGCATGGGACCTGATCAACAACTTTGATGCTTTCAACATCAAAACCATCCCAATAAGAAAAAAATTATCACCGACGCCCTAGCCATATCGGCCAGTTTATTACATCCAATGGAGAAATCCAAGCTAAAGAAATTCTCAGTTGAACTTGTCATAGCCTCGACCATTCCAGATGATGTCACTAATTTTCAAGTCTTCCAAGATGATCAACACATCTTGGATTTTATCATGTGTGTCGGTGTGTTCAAAAAATAGATCATAGACGAGGAAAAGGAAGGTGAAGAAGTAGTTAAACCCGAAGACCCCGATGATCAAGGTATCATAAATCTAAGGACCAATGCCATACCCAAAGGGATGGCGGAACTAGAAAGGATTTTTGACAGTGACAAGACTGCAGTAAGGAGGCGCCCGAACGTAATGCCTGATGATAAAGAATGTGATACATACAACCTTGGCATGGAGGAAGAACCAAGAGAGGTTCACATCGGCAAGGTAGGGACCAAACAAGAAAGGGATAAAATGGTCCAGCTCCTCACTAAATATCGAGATGTCATAGCATGGAGATATGAAGAATTGAAGACATATGACACCTCGGCCATAGTACACAACAACCCCTTGAATCCAAATTCCAAGCCTTTTAGGCAATGACAAAGGCTCGTAACCCTACTATGGAACCCCCAATCCAAAAGGAAGTCCAAAATTTGCTTGATGGAAGGATCATCTTCCCAATCTGGCATTCTACCTAGGTTGTGAACCTGGTGCCAGTAAGAAAGAAAAGTGGAGAGATCAGATTGTGTGTAGACTTCTGGAAAACAAATCCTCTCAAAAGGATAATTACCCACTCCCATCTCTCAACGAAGTGCTGCAAAAGGTCAATGGGTTTCAAATGATGTCATTTCTGGATGGTTACTTGGGTTACAACTAGGTGATGGTGCAGGAAGAGGACATGCTAAAAACAACATTCACAACTAAATGGGGAACCTTCGCCTACCGCTGGATCCCTTTCAGACTGATTAACATCGGGGCCACTTTTCAGAGGGAAATAGACATAGCTTTCAAATGATTAGTTGGAAGGTGCATTATCATCTACATGGATGATCTCATAGTCTTCTCAAAACAAAGAGTTGACCACTTAAATGATCTCAGAAAATGCCTTCAAAGATGCAGGGAATTTGGGATTTCCCTCAATACCAAGAAGTGTGTGTTTGGGGTAACTGAAGGAAAACTCTTGGGACATATCATCTCCAAAAAGGGGATAGCCATAGACCCTGAAAGAGTATAGGCCATTCTAAAGTTGACACTGCCACATAACCACAAAGAGCTAAAATCTTTCTTTGGGAAGATCAACTTCGTGAGGAAGTTCATTAGTGGCTTCACAGAGATAGTAAAATCGTTAAAGGACATGCTCAAGAAAGACGTCAAGATTGAATAAACCCTCCTAGAAATTAAGTCTTTTGAGGAGATCAAAATCATCATTGCTACGACACTGGTCCTTGTCATCCCTAACTACACCATCCCTTTCAAGGTTTACTCTTTTGCATCATAACACTCATGTGCAGGCATCCTCACACAGAAGAAGAATAGTGAAGATGAAATACCCATAGCCTTCATGAGTTGCCCTTTCAAAGATGCTGAGCTCAGGTACCCAAACCTGGATAAATAATCATTTTATCTCATCAAAGCAATGAATAAGTTCAGACATTACATCTTGAGAAGTAAAGTCATTGGGATATTTCTAGATGCAGCCGTAAAGTCCCATTTGATGCAGAATGAGTTGGGAGAGCGAAGAGGAAAATGGATGGCAATCCTCCAAGAGTTTGACCTAGAGATCCAACCAATGAAACTAGTAAGAGGCCAAGGTCTGATAAAGCTAATCTCTGAGGTAGAGGAAGGTCTGGTCTACCAAACATACACCGATCAAGGTGTGATCACTGATGTTTGGTATCAAGACATAGTGTACTATTTATTAAGGAATCGTTGACTAGAAGAGATGAATGGTTCCTAGAGGAGAGCTTTGAGAATCAAAAGTAGCTCCTACATGTTGAAAAATGGACAACTATATAAACACAATTATGAGGGTATGTACTTGTATGCAATGAAAATCCCTCCAGCTGCACAACAAGTCAAAACATGCATATACAAGATATATCAAATATTAAAAGCATGCAAGAAATTTGAAATACAACTAAATTCTCACTACAACCTTCGATGAGCTAAAATGAGTGCACCCAAAACTCGTTTGATTTGCTCTTAGAGATTTTGTGGGTGTGCTCTCCCAACACAATGCAATAAATCTCAGTATGATGCAAGCTACAAGATGGTGAAGGGATTGAGAACAAGTATGAAGAACTTGCCCCAAGCTTCACATGATGAAGATTGAGAATGCAATAGTGAATCTAGAATAAAGATGCAAGATGAAATAAACTAAGATTGATTTCCATTACCTAACATGTAATATCTAGATGATCTAATGCTCATAAGAAACTAAATAGAATGAAGACTAAGAGATAATCAAGAAAAATGCTCAAAAATGCAATCACTAGCTCAATTCACTAACTAGTTACTCTCACACTAGTTACTCTAGTTGCAAAATGAGGAGTGAGGCCTCCTTTTATGGAATTGACATGAAAAATGAAGGGCTGAGATTAAGTGGTGAAAAATGAGTGGCTGAGATTGAGGGTTAGGTAGGGTTTTGGTGGGAGTGA
>MU228288.1:1556234-1574467 GCA_018584345.1 Thuja plicata | reverse complement strand
AATCCCTCTCACCGGCTATGCTAAAGCTCTCGGGAGGTAGCCACTCTAAAAGGGTACAAAATCCTAATGAAAGAAAAAAAGGAGACACAAGTAGGTCTGGTATTTTGATCACCCTAAAAGGATGAGATCATATCCCTACTACTTGTGATCTTTCAAACACATAAGTCACTTGATTACTTCCTTGGGCTTCTTCTAACTAGGGGGAATTCGGTGGGTTTGGTATTTTGATCACCCTAAGAAGGGTGAGAGAATATCCCTACCAACGTTTTCCACAAACACACAAGCCCCCTAATTAAACTATGTGAAATAAATCAAAGACACAAAGTTTGATTGTATCTCCAAGGCAACCTGCAAAATAGATCGATTAGTAGTTTCAATGCTCAAGTCTTCCACAAGCGTCCTACAAGACAATAGATTAGTAGTTTAATAACACTTTGATCTTGGTCAAACATTCTGCAAAACCACTGTTAAAAGAAAGAGAATATCAAAATCCTGCAAGAAAATCAGATTAGCAAAGCTCAGCATGTAAAATATGATGAAAATAAACAAAATTAAGCAGAGCCGCCTGTGTACAGACAGAGACACCTATGTGCAGAGATGCCTGTCTATAGGCAGAGACGCCTATGTGCAAAGACGCCTGTCTACAGGTAGAGATACCTGTCTAGGACAGAAGGTAGAAAAGACCTTAAATCTTACAAAAAACTAAGACCCAAATGAGCTAATGCTTCTAAAATGACATCTATTATGAAAATGTAGGCAACTATTTTAAAAGTTCCTAAAGGTGCAGACAAACCCTAAAATATGATGCTATATGCAAGACAAACTCTCTCTGTCAGAGCCGCCTGTGTACAAATAGAGACGCCTATCTGAGATAGAAAGAGAATAACAACTAGAAATAGCAAGATTTAAGACCTAATATGCTTGAAAATGCCTAATAATGATTCTAATGAGGATATACACTAAGGAATTAACCCTAAGATGACCAAAAATGTTGGTTAAACAACTTAGAGAGCTAAACTAAAAGAGGAAACTCCCCTTTTGTCAGAGCCGCCTATGTGCAGGCAGAGCCGCCTGTGTGCGGAGCCGCCTCTGTGCTGGCGGAGATGCCTGTGTGCGGAGCCGCCTCTGTAGAAGCGGAGCTGCCTGTCCGTCAATCCGTCTGAAAAACCTGCAAAATAAATAAAAACCAGGACGTGGGTCGCACCGGGCGTGCCAAAATGTATGCAATGAAAATCCCTGCAGCTGCACAACAAGTCAAAACATGCATATACAAGATATATCAAATATTAAAAGCATGCAAGAAACTTGAAATACAACTAAATTCTCACTACAACCTCCGATGAGCTAAAACAAGTGCACCCAAGACTCGTTTGATTTGCTCTTAGAGATTTTGTGGGTGTGCTCTCCCAACACAATGGAGGGATTAAATAAATAAAATTTATTTAAAAAAATATATGGAGGAAACATATATTAAAATAAATATTAATATATTAGGGATGATATTTAAATTAAATTTAAATACAAGGTGATGAATTTATTTAATAAAATTAAATAAATAGTCGAATATAACAAATATAGTTAATCTATAAGAATTAACTATATTGTTATAGGGAATATTAATTAAATTAATATAGAAATGGAAAAGGACAATTTGAGGTGTCTACAGTACTTAAGGTGCCTAGACAGACTTGAGGCAAAGCAAATAATCCAAGAGGACTTTCATGACAGATATGGAATGAGGCATGGGTCAGATGAAGCAACTGCTCACCAAATCTTGAGGGTAGGATATTTCTAGCCTACGATATTCAAGGACACCAGCGAGCATGTGAGATCTTGCCACACTTTCCAAACTAGCGCAAATCGAAAGAGAAATCCAGCATTGCCCTTACAACCAGTATACGAGGTATGCCCATTCATCCAATGTGGCTTAGATTTTGTTGGAGTGGTTAAACCCCCTTCATATGTAGGATACAAGTTCATTTTGATAGCTACTGATTACTGCACACACTGGACGGAGGCTCAAGCACTCAATAATTATACTACAGAGGTCGTGACCAAATTCTTGGAGGAGCGCATCATAACTAGGTTTGGGATGTCGTTCTATCTGGTATGTGACAATGCTCCCTCTTTCTCGTCTACCTCGCTCACATAATGGGCCTTCAAAAACTAGGTAATCCTCAAATTATTTTCAAATTATTATCCGCAAGGTAATGGTGTGGCAGATTCTACAAAAAAAAAATTAACGACAGTGATCAAACACCTCCTAGATGACAACCCCAGGGATTGGCATACGCAACTGAAATACGCTTTGTGGACTGATCGCGTAAGGATCAAAAATGCACTGGGGACATCTCCATACCAACTGGTCTATGGCTTATGAATGGTCTTCCCTATGAACTTAAAAATCCCAATCCTGATATTCATGGACCAATATGTGGGAGGAGAAGATTGAGTACAAGTCAGGCTCATGAATCTCCTTAACCTAGAGGAGAGGACATTGGCTTTGGATCATGTATCAAAGAATCAAGCCATAGTCAAGAGGTGGTTCGACAAGAGAGCTACCATTAAAGCATTTAGGATCTATGACCTTTTCCTCATGTGGGATAAGGCAAAAGAAAATATGGGCAACCACACCAAGTTCCAAAGATTGTGGATAGGCCCTTATCAAATATCAGAGATCCTGGGGGAAAACACTTTTAGGATCAACACATTGAATGGAGAGTTGACCCCATTGCCAGTTAATGGAAAAATCCTCAAACACTACTTTGGATCCTAAATGGGATTGCCTTCTGTCCCTTGTACCATAGTCCTTTTTTTGGTTCTTTTCTTTTCTTTCCTTTTTTCTTTTTTCGTCTCCCTCGTCTTTAGTCCTTTCTTCCTTTCTTTTGTCGGGGCTTGTTTTGTTGTTTTGGGTCAGTGTGTTCTTGGATCCATTCCAAGGTGGTTCATAGATTGGAGCAAAGGTATTTCTTAGTCAATTTCTCCAAAGAGACATGCAACGCAAAGAACATGATCCAAAAGGCAAAGTGGTGATAGCTATCAGTGACAGACAAGAAGAAGTTCAAAACTCGATCATCCTAATCACAAAACACACTAAAAGGAAACACTCGAGAGCAATGTTTTATTGAGCGTTTGTTAGTTGTGACCAACACTAGTGTGTAGATTTAGGTACCTACCGAACCCAGAACCCAAGTCTGGATAAATACAGAAGCAATAACAAAAGAAGAGAGGAATAGTTGAAGAGAGAGGAAGGAAAGCACACACACACACAAATAAAAAGTGTCCCAAAGAATTCATAAGTGTGAAATCCGGGTGGAACAACCTAATAGTTTCTCAGATCAAATCAAATACAAAGAATTTTTTTTTATGGACTTGAACCATGAAACACACGAAATTTCAGGGCTTGATACATTTCAAAAGCACACGAAAGAAATTTAAAAAAAAAACTATCCAAAAAATAGAACTCTCAAAGCAAGAAAGCTACAACTTAGCAAGTAATATAGACTTGGGTGACTATGAAAACCTCCACCAGGGCTATGAATTCCTGACCTACAGTAGAGCAAGGTTATTCTTGGGATTTGGGGAAAACTTTGTCGGGGCTATGAACGCCTGACTGGCAGCAAAGCTCTTTTCGAGAACCCTGGTCTACTTAGCGAAGGTCAGGAGCAGCTGACAAACATTATAGTTACCACAATCAAAGGTCAAAGAATGAATACACATGAACACACACAGGGAAACTAGTAGAAAACCTTGGATTGGAGGTCATTGAAATATTTGTCGACACCAACACCTATTGGCTTTGTTCTACTGCAAAGCTATAGCCCAGAAGAGTAATGATGATAAAGAAATGCCTTGGTCATTCCTCCTTTTGTTGGGGCTATTTGTTGTGGGTCCATAACACACACCCCATTTTTTGGTCCTCTAACCATGGTGACCCCCCTTGTTTTGGTCTTTTGCCTTTTTTCATGTTTTCCCCCCTCCAGTCCCCACCGGGTCAATCTCAAAAAAGTGTTGTCAGGATTTAGATAGAAGAAGACACCTTTTTCTGCCTTTCAGCCCTTTTGGAGGACCAAAGTCCCCCGAAATACTGAAATGACCGAAAGGCCAAAATTTGGCCCTTTCAGTGTTTCAGACACCGAAAGTGCTGACATACGCTGTGGGTTATAAATAGGCTAAAGAGCCCTAATTTAATCACTTCGCTCTTTTTAATCTCTGGAATTTTGAGAGCTTGTGACTTCGGGATTTTTTTCTCTCACTCTTTATGCCTTCCCAGCCCATGTCTTTGAGGTTCGTCATGTCATCCTCCTCTGCTCTCATCTCTTTCAAGGTAGGTTCCTCCCTCACCGCTCAGTGTTTTCTTTCTTCTCATTTTTAGGTTAGGGTTTTTGCACCTGGTGCTTTTCCATCCCAGTTCGTGTTGGCTTCCCCTCTCCCTAGTCTCCTAAGGCCTTGCAGACACCTTTGAACTTGGTAGGAGAGTCCATCCTTGCTGGTAAGGTCAAGTCTTTCTCATTTTTTTTTGGTTTTTTTAGGTTAGGTTTTCTTTCAGTTTCGGTCGTGACCTTTGTCATAGGTTTTTGGCCTTTGAAAGGTCGAAAACTGTGTTTTTGTCTGTCGCCCAAGTGTCCCTTGGGGTTTTAGCATTTTTATCCTTTCGCACCTCTGAAAGGTCTGAAATGCCAACAACTTCGAATCTCCGAAAGGTCTGAAATGCCAACAACTTCAAATCTCTGAAAGTGTTCAATTTTGACCTTTCGGAGTTCACAAACCAATTCAGACTTTTAGAGTTCGCAAACCAATTTGGACTTCGGCGTCCGCAGAAAATTTTAGGCTATCACATGCCAAAAGGTCTGATAAATTCTTGCCCTTTAACGATTGTTTTTTTGCATGTTCGGTCTTTTCGGACATAAAATCATTTTTCAGCGCCCGAAACCCCGAAAGGCCTAAAAGTGCAAAAACTGCATTTCTGGCTACTTAGAGAACTATTTTACCTTTGTTTTCGTAGATTAGTCAGCTTTCTTTTAGTTTTTCTTCAAATAAAATACTGCGTCACCCATGAAGTACCTATACAAGGGGAACACTCCCCCTTCCAAAATTGGCAACAAGCACATTGAAATCATTGATACTGATATCGGGAATGTAGATTGGGATGACTTCCTGACAAGGTGTGCCCAACCAGTCGGGAGATAAGAGGATTGTACCTCACTCGTATTAGTAGGACTAGTCAATGTGGCAGCCCACCCAGTGGCCATGACCTCATCTAAACTGATCATGACCTTGGCGAACCATTATGACTCTGACAAAAGGGTGGTTCAAAATACAGAGGGACAAGTAGTATTGGATATTAGGCCAGACATCATAGAGGATGTCTTCCACCTCCACAAAGGAATAGACAAGTTCTATGAATTTTTCATAGAGAAGGGAAACTTGTGGTTCAATAAAAAAGGGGAAGAGGCCTATGATATAGTCAATAGAAATTACCTCGAGCAACCTCTCCCCAAAAATAAGCTGGACAAGATAGACTTAAGGAGGGGATACATGAAGGATGATATCAAGGCAACCATAGCACTGTTAACCTGAGTATATGGATTACCACAATCCTCCCAACTGGAGAATTGGATGATTCTCCTGATAGAAAGAATCAGAGGCCACAGGTCTAGGTCCAATTGGGGGACCATCATCAGTGATAAGTTGGATGAACAGCTGGTGGCAGTGAAACACAACCCCAATTTTTATATGAGTACCTATGTGGTGTACCTATTGGCAGCACGGGTGAACTACCAAGGACTCATCGAGAGGGGAAACCTAAATGATCCCAATGCATGGCCTCACACCATGTACCCCCAGTTACAGAAAAGGGAAAACATGTCAGAGGACAGTCCAAACTACAGGATAGTCAATGACGCCTTCATTTTTGCAATCATATGATCCATTGAGGGTGATTTTGCAAAGAGGATGTCAGAAGAAGTAGCCACCAAGGTAAGGGACATTGGGGCTTATTATATACAGTACAATATGTTCACCTACATCCAAGTGGCAAGGTCCACTTTGAAACCTAAGAAATTTCCCCGATACCCATCTGATTGGGTAATCACCTTAGAGATGGCCAAGCAACTTGCAGACGCCTATGAGCATATCAAGCACAAGAAGAAACATTTTTGGGACTTCCCCATTTCTTTGGTCCCATACACCTTACAAGATATGAAGGTATGCAAATACTTGGCCTTCGAGTGGGATGAATGCCCATTACAACTATATAAAACAGTTCAGCCAAGGTTCAATCCAATCGGAACATGCAGTCGCATAATCTGTGGGTTTTATGTCCATGAGCCACATCTGGAAGATCATTGGATCAATTGCATAGATGAGTATGAGGTCAAAATTTAGGATTACTATAGGATGTCCCTCACCCTTGCACAACATGTATTGAAGACCCCAATTCCTCCTAAGGTTTGGGAGTAGGAATCAGATGAGGTATTAGAAGCCATCTGTACTCTGGCTAAAATATATGATAGGCCTATCATGAACGTTGAAGTTGATAAATATGAGAACGATGACATTGAGTTCTGGGCCATGCACATACTCAGCATGATAGAAGCTTGGATCAAAAGGCCTTATAAAATGGATCCCATCCCCGTAAAGACACTAGTGGATCCACCCAAGAAGGTGGATAAACAGCACGGGGAGAAAAGCATAATGCCACAATACAAGAAGGCACCACCACAGAAGCCAAGCATGATATATGACCATGAATGTGCAATGGAGTATGGATCAAACCCAAGGGACAAGGATCCTAAGACAAGAATGACTGGGAAAATGGATCCTCCCATAGGGCCAGCATAGGTTTCACCAGATGAAGGACCCTCCACTTCTGGACAATCTTCTCCTGCCACCGGAAAGGGCAAGAAGACATATAAGACGAAGAAAACTTCTGTGTCTCCACAATTAGAAATGGTACAAGAGGAGCCACAAGAAGAGGAAGAGGGAGAGATCCCTCTAGTCAAAAGGACAAGGTCTCAAAAAAGGAGAGAAAAGGAGACTAGTAGGAAACATCAAGAGGATCCTAAAGAGAAAGATAACCCCTTGGATGCTCTAGGATCAGATTAGTTCCAAATGTCAGACTTTGAGGGTCTGGAAGGTTTTTTGGACCCAGGTTAGGATACACCAAGTTATGCAACTGGGTATGAGGCAGGTGGTCCTTCTCTTTTTCAACCACAAGTAACCCTAACTCCACCTCCCACTTAATTTACCAATCCAAAGCCAAATATACCTATTGTGGGAAAGAGCTCTAAAGTAGATCAAGGGCTCAGGAATCAAGAGTCCCAATTGCCCAAGAGGTGACTAGAAATGAACCCACAATAGAAACCATTATTGTTATAATTTCCCCTCACATTCCTGCTCCCCCAACTACTCTTCCACCTCTTATTCCTACTCCACCACCATTTCTCCCAACTCCAACTACTCTTCCACTTCCAATTCCAAATCTCCCAACACCTACTCCACCACCATCAAGCCCTTTTCCTTGCCACATACCGACCCCTGGAGGATCAGTAATCATAGAGGCTATGTCACCTTTTGAAACCACATTAAAGTTCATGACTGGTCTCAATACTGAAGTGTTGGTTATCTCGTCAGGAGATGAAGACAAAGGCCAGGAAAAACAAGATGAGGCAATGGAAGAAGAAGACAAGGCATAAGAGGAAAGGGAAAAGGAAGAAGAACACCAAGGAGAAATGAATGAAGGGGAACATAGATAAGAACAAGAAGAAGGGCTAGATAAAGAGGTGACTCCAGGGTTCCAAAATTTGGATTGAGTTCTTCAGGTTACCCCATATGAGTCGGCCACCGCATCTAGTAAGTTTACATGGTTTACTAAAGAAATCCAGTTAAGGAGAATAAATTATACATATGAGGATGAAGAGGAAAATACAGATATAGCATCCTTAGGGAAAGCTTTTAATCAGACAAAGATCATATTACCAGCGCCGAGAATGTCCTATGTCACTCAAGACACTAGGGGGCACTAGAAGGCATAGGTTGCAATCCCATCCGCTAGCACCTCTCAAATACAAGAAACTCCAGAAGACTATACATTTGAGGAGGTAGATTTGGGGGAACCCACCAGGGAAGGGAGAAAGACACTAGCATCCTTAGGGCTTAAACATGCTCTGGGTTTCATGAGTAAGGATGAGGAGACCACAAAATCCTTGACAGAATAGAATGAATCCTTGAAGAAGTTCATTTACAAAATGGTTGGTCCTGTTGACCCCAACTGCCCAGAGACCTCATTACGGGCAGTGTTAGATAAGAGAAACACCACAGACCTATCGGTAGGGTTAACACCATCCTTCATCAAAGCAAGTGTAGATTGGAAGGAATATTTTGAGTAGTACGGGGAAGGTGCCATCAAACGGGTATTCAAACCTTATAGGTTTATTCTAATAAAGCTACAAATTTGATTGATTTGATGAAAAATGAGGGTGGCCTAGAGTCTGAGACAAGCAAATGGCGAGCCACCCTCCAAGATTGCATATCATTAAGAAACAATGATTCCAAATTCTGGTAAAGATATATGAGGGTGAGGAGCTAGACAATTTTGGAACTTGGATCAAGCGCATAACCAAGATAATTAGCGTTTATGAAAAATGTCAAGCCTCCATATTAGAGAAGCAGAAACAAGTCTTGGAATGGGTGGAAGAAATAGATGTTTTCATCACAGGGATCGGCCTTGATTTGTACCAGGATGAAGCTAAGCATATCTTACGGCCATCCAAAGAAGTGGTCCAATAATTCAGGGACATTATGGCAAGTGTAGAGACCAAGGAAGCCTTGCAGCAATTATTTTATTCAAAAGAAGAGATGACAAGGATGACAAGCCATGAAGAGGAGATCTAGTTCTTTGCTTTTGAGCTAACTATCTTCAAAGAAAATCTAGAATGAAAGGTCAACAAGGTGAAAAGAAAGAAGATAAACTACGAGGAAGTTCAGGAGGTCATATAGAGGCTCCAGGATGCACACCCAGAAGTATTCCCAAGCTAACCCCTTGGACCACTAAGAATTTTGAAGAAGCAATCTCCAACACTTAACATAATTCCCTAAGGCAAGTTTTGGCATTTCGGCCTTTCGGCCCTCCAAATATTTTGGCCTTCCAAGTTCTTCGGCCTTTCGGCCCTCTAGTTTTTCGGCCTTTCGGCCTTCCAAATTTTTTGGCCTTTTGGCCTTCCAGGTTTTTTGGCCTTTTCGGCCCTCCAAGTATTTCAACCTTTTGGCCTACAACAAGTCCAAAATGTCTGAATCCTCTGAAGTTTGGGATTAAAACACTTAAGAAGTTTTTGGGGCATTAAAAGTTTCAGAGTTGAGGTCGGGGTCTAAAAATCTGGGTGTTTTCAGTGAGATCACATTTTTGGCACACCAGTTGAGCTCCAGATCGGATTGATGGTTAACTTGAGTTTGTTTTGGAGGGACTAAGGGTCCCCTATTATTTCCCACCACAAGAAGAGCCTCCAGATGAAGATTCCAAGAAGAACTCCAAGTTCTCAAAAGAAACTCACCCTCTTCTCTTTCTCTTCTTGGCGAGTTTGACCCTTCTTGCATGGGCAAGCTGATTGTAAATGGATTTAAGAATCCATGCAAGATTTCTAGTATCAGTTAGCAGTAGTTTTCCTTCAGCAAAGTTTTAGTTTTAGTTTATGTTTATTAATTTAGACTCTTTGATGCCCTAATTTTGAAATTTAGAGTTGTGGGTCAAAACCCTATATATTGTAATCACAAATCAATGTAAAGGGTCAAATTTTGAATATAATAAAAATCTACATTTGGTGCTTCATTCATGGTGTGTGAATTGCTGCTACCTATGTGAAATTATTGGATGTATGCTTGCATTATTCATTATTTTCAAAGAGCCTCTTGTTTATTGTGCTTCGGATTCACGTTTCTTTTAGTTGGAGTTTTTTGTTGTTTATTTACCTTGTTGTGATGAATGCGTGGAAGAGATCATCTTTGGGATTTATGATAAATATGTCTCATGGGTGCGCACACCTTGGTGGCTTCACATTTTGATAGATTTTGAATATCTTGCATGAGTGAATTCATCTTTGAATTCTCTCCAAATGCTTTCATCTATGGGGTATTGAATTGTGACTTGGTCTGATTTATGCTTTGTGGGTTTGTTCCAAATATCTTCATCATTCAATTAGCAAGGAAGGATACACAATAGTTTATGTCCATAGGATTTCATTTTTGCAATTTGCTTCATTTCTCACTACTTTACTTTCTTTAAATTCTGAAAATAAACATCTTGAAAATACAAAATTGCATTTTACTTACAACATCCATATCTTAAAATGGAAAATACCAAAAAAGAACTAAAGTGTTTTGCAATTTGATGTCTTGAACGTACTAGCAAATTCCTCCTCGTGAACAATCACATTTATCTTCAACTGAGTAACCAAGTAGGTTGTGACCCGACCCCAAAGAACCTTAAGAATAACTTTGTTATTCTTTCAAGAGAGGAAATTGAATCTCGAGATCCTAGCAAGTTGGCTTGTGTCAAAACAATGCTCAACACTAACTATTTCATATGAAATGGTCATATTATTATACACTTGAGATGCATTAGAAAATATTAATCAGAGATCACTAAGAAGTCTTACAATCCTCATGTGGATTTGTCTAGTGCTACTCTAGATGAGAAGAAGTGATTTGAGTATTATATTAGAGCTAAAGAAGCATTGTTGAGAACCTTGTTAGATATAGAATATACATATGTCATGTAATTAGAGACTCCACATCAAATATGTACAAAATTAGAGGTTTTACATGAAGGAGATGCATATGTGAACTAAGTTATAGAGTTTGAAAGGAAAGTATGAGGCATTGAAGATCAAGAAGGATGGAAACATTAGTTCTTACATACTGAAGGTGAATGAGCTTGTTTGTGGAATCAGATGCACTGGTGGAACATTGGAGGAAGATGAAATTGTCTACATATATATACCTCCTACTTACAAACACAAGGTTGTTTCTATTGAAGAGATCAGGATTGTGAGTACAGTAACAAGAGACACATTGGTTGGTAAGACATATGCCTTTGAAATGAGTGAATTTGGTGATGGAATTCTTAAAGTTGAATTTGCATTTAAAGATACTATTTATAAGAATAAACAAAGATACAAACTTGGAGAGAGTTCGCCAAAGTTTGGATCCATATATGCTAAGGAATGGGAAGAATTGAGGAAGAGGAGAGAAAGATTGAAGAGCTTGAATCCTTGATTGCCAAGAGTTTGCCTAAGGGAGATGGTAAGTATCAAGGAAAGTTGCCTTTGAAATGTTTTTCTTATAAAAATATTGGTCATATTGCTTCAATATGTCCAGATAAAGAACCTATGTACAAGCCTACGAAATTAAAACCTAAATATCAAAAGAAGTGTTAATTATGTTGTTGACGAAGGTGTAACTGATGATGAATCTGAAAAGAGTGAAGATGATATTATGTTTATCGCTATAAAATATGAGAATCCTATTTTTTGGAATGAATATAGAGCCTTGGTTTCACATGTGGATGAGGAAGATGAATGGATAATTGACAATGTCTGTTCACATCACATGACAAGAGATAAGAGAAAATTTGTGAATTTGGAGAGGTATGATGGCGGTGCTGTCAGATTTGGTGATAATACTCCTCATATGATCATAGGTAGAGGTTCCATTACACTTGATGATAAAAATAATACTGATGATGTTTTATATGTTGAAGGTTTGAGACATAATCTTTTGAGTGTTGGACAACTAGTTGACAAATGCTATAATCTACATTTCAAGGATGGAATGTGCAAAATCATTGGGAGTTTTATAATTGAGATTATATCAGAAAAATGACCAAAGGTAGTGTATTTCATTTGAATAATGTAGAGAATATATGTTTGATTACTCAAGTTCATGGAAATTGGTTATGTCACAAAATATTTTGTCATGTGAACTTTGATAATATTGTGAAGATCAACACTACTAGAGAAGTGAAATATTTACCTAAATTGTTGAAGCTTGATAATGCAGTGTATAAGGAATGTCACCTGGATAAGATAACTAAATCTACTTTCAAAATAAAGACTTATACTTCAAGTGGATTGTTAGATTTGGTACATACTAATCTGTGTGGCACTTCTAGAACTAGAAGTTATTATGGAGATAGGTATTTCATATTATTCATTAATTACTATTCAAGGATGATGTGGGTTGCATTATTAAAGGAGAAATATGAAGCTATTGACAACATCAAAATCTTTAAGGCTATATTTGAGACTGAAATAGATATGAAGATGTCTGAGATTTGATCAAGGTGGAGAATTTACATCTAGTGAATTTAATGCATTTTGTGAAGAGCATGGAATGAAGAGTAAAATGTCTACTCCGTGGGCCCTACGATAAAATGGTATTGCAAAGAGAAGAAATATAACTATCTTAGACACTTCAAGCACAATGATGATTGAGGGAAATATACCACAAGTCTATTGGAGAGAAGTAGTTAGCGTTGTAGTCTACACATTGAACCGGGTTCAGATCAAGCAAGGTACTGGTAAAACCCCTTATGAGATATGATATGGACATGCCCCTACGGTGAAATATTCTATAATCTTTGGGAGTAAATGTTACATCAAAAGAGATGAATAATTAGGGAAATTTGATTCTAGATGTGATGAAGTTATTTTTCTTGGTTATTCTACAAAGAGCAATGCATAGAAGTGTTACAATAATAGGTTGATAAATATAATTGAAAGTCCTAGTGTTAAAGTGGATGAAGACTATTATAAACAAGATATATCTTGTATATATGAATCAAGTGGAGAAGAAGACAATCAGAAAATACAATTACGCAATCAATCATTGTGAAAATCAAATTATTGGTGATACGAATCAAGGTGTTCAAACTAAAGGAATAATTGCTAGAAATAAAATTTGCCTAGTTTTAAAGATTGAACCTAAGGATGTTGATGAAGCATGTAAAGATGAAATTTGGGTTAAATCTATGGAATAATAATTGGAATAGATTGAAAAGAACAAAATATGGATCCTAGTTCCCAGACCTAAGGATAAGAATGTGATCGATACTAAAAGGGTATTCAGAAACAAACTGAATAAAGTTGGTGAAGTGGTTCAGAATTAAAGATTTGTTTGTAAATATTATTCACAGATGGAAGGTATTGACTTTGAGGAGACCTTATATCATTTTTCTATAATTGAAGTTGTTAGAATATTTTTTCCATGTTCTACTTATAGAGATTTCAAGGTATATCAAACGGATGTTAAATCTGCATTTTTGAATGGAGAGTTTGAAGAGGAAGTTTATGTTGAGCAACCTAATGGATTTCCTTTGGTTGATCAGAATGAAATGGTTTTCTGATTAAAGAAAATATTTTATGGATTGAAACAAGCACCTAGATCCTGGTTTAAAATATTGGATAAGTATCTTTTAAAGATTGGATTCAATAAAGGTATTACCGACAATGAATTGTAATTCACAATCGATCATGATAATATTTTGATTATTGAAGTCTTTGTGGATGATATATTTTTTGGTGGTAATGAAAAGTTGATTAAAGATTTTGCTAATGAGATGGAAAAATAGTTTGAGATGTCCATGATAGGTGAGATGCAATTCTTTCTTGGTCTGCAAATTACACAATCACAAAAAGGCATTTTTATATCTCAGTCCAAGTATGTGAAAGAATTGTTGAAGAAGTTTGGTATGGAAGATTGAAAACTAGTTTGTCTTCCTATGGTTATCAGTTGCAAATTGAAAAAGGATGTTGATTCACCTAAGGAAAATCAAACCAAGTACAAATATATGATCAATGGATTATTGTACTTCACACAAACCAGACCTGACATTATGAATGCAATTTGTATTATTGTTAAATTTTGTGAAGATCCTAAAGAATCTCATGTTGTGGAAGTGAAAAGAATATTCAAATACTTGAAAATAACATTTGACTATGGTTTGTGGTATGGTAAGGATAATGATTTCACATTGAGTTCTTTTACTGATATGGATTGGGCAGGTAATGCGGATGAAGAAAAGAGTAGAAGTGAAGGAGAATTATTCTTGGGTAAGAGGTTAGTTTCATGGTCAATTAAAAAGAAAATTTATATATAAAAAGAAAATTTATATACCACAATCTATTTTTGAGGCTGAGTACATTGTTGCTATTGTTTATTGTACACAAGTGATATGTATGAAGCAAATGTTGAAAGATATCAGGGTAAGTATTGATGAGCCTATTTCTATCTATTGTGACAAATCAAGTGCAATAAATATTTCAAAGAATCGTGTGTTACATTCAAAGACAAACACATATCTATCAAATATCATTTCTTGAGAGATAAAGTCAGTGAAAAAGAAGTCAGATTGAAATATGTATCTACTAAAGAATAGATTGTAGCTATTTTTACAAAGCCCTCGCCAAAGGATACTTTTGAGTATCTTTGAGGTAAGCTTGGGGTGATTTTCCCTCCCGATCAGAGCTAGAGATGCATTGATGCGCATCGGTCTAGTGTTCTTGTAGAGATTATTATTGATTTGGATTGATGTTTTGGTGGCTACTAATCAGGCAGAGTAGTGTCATGCCCAAAACTAGGGCAAAACACATAGACTTTTCTTTTTAAATAGTACAAACAACTATGATGACACAACTAATATTGAATATGTTTCCGAAAGTTGACAACATGGTGAGGTTATTTTTTGAGTTGCAAGGTCAGACTTAGATTGAGTTTGGGTCACAAAAAAGGTGGATGGAGAGTCGGTATCCCAACTCGTTACACAAATAAAGACCCTACGGTTTAGTGTTGTAGGAACACTTGGGTCGGGTTGATTAAACTTTAGTTTCATGTTTTACAAAGTGTGACATTATCATCGTAAATCACTTGCTAAGAAAATAAGTTAAGTTCAGTTGATCTAGAAATACTTGTATCATTAATCCTAATTATAACATGATCTGTTTAGATCTAATACATATTACACTATCATCATTTAGTTATTTACGACATTCAACATATTTTTAAAACATGGTCCTAGGTCACAACCTAATTGACTAAATAAAAACCTTTTTCAATAACCTATCAACCTTTATCATTTGCAATCAAATGAATTAACCCCATCGGATATCATTAAATCCTTAAACAAAACCCAAATTTTATTATTCTATCCACATTATATTTCCTAACATATTTAAAATAAAGTTCTCACAATCACAATAATCTTATCGAATTATATTACGAAAAGATGCATTTAAATTTCTTAAAAAATTAACAAAATTCTACAATTAATTGATAACAATGATAATTAAATTCTAATTCACTTCTTTTATTTTAGAAAGAAATCTTAAATTACAATTAATAACATACCATATTTAAATAATTAATAACTAATTTAATTACAAAGAATAATAAATATCACATTTCCTAACTATTCTTAAAAATATTTAATCCTACATATTAACAAACCCACTAATACAAAATTTATTTAATTCCTACTCTTTTAAAAGAACACGTGAAAGCACATTACATTAATCATTATTAAAATTGATTAAGCAAACTAACTATACAATTAATTAATAATGAAAATCTATTTACCAAATCCTAACTAGCCTACCCTACTACCCTACTACCCTACCCTATACCTAGCCTACTCCACATCCCATCACCCTCTCTCTTCCCTTGGCCCACGTACCAAGTGGATGGGGAGGGGATAAGGCCCAAAAGTCAAGGCTGCCAAGAATTTTGAATTTGAATATTAAATTTGAGGCCCACCAAATTGAAATCCCATAAAGTGCAAGCAAAGTCTAATCTCTTTCTTTTTTGAAGATGTGGTAGACATGGCACTCATGGAGAGAGAAGGCTCCAAGGAGGGTGGGTGGGCCAAGTTGGACACTTTCTTATTATTATTTTTATTGAAACAAAGGACATGTCACTTCCTACCCCCAATAAAGGTAAGGGTGAAATGGGTGTGGGGCCCACGAGGTGACCCTTCCCCACATTAAAATATTAAAACAACATAATGTTGTTAGGATTATTAATTTTAATAATAGAGTCCACACTAACTAGAGTTATTAGAAGGGGGTTAGTATTCTAACCCCATACTTAGCAAGGGAATGAAATATGGAATATTCTCTGTGGTAAATGGGAATAAATCTTCTTCCCATATATTTTTGAGAGAGATATTTTGGCTCTCTTAAAATCTCAAAAGTGGTATTTTTTTTTGCCTTTCTTTTTGACATTACATTTCATTTGTTTGTTTTTTTGCATTGTTAAAGTTAAATGTATGTAACATATATTTTTATTTATGCATTACATTAAGTGGATTATTTAATAAGTATTGGCAATATGTAGTTATTTATTTAGTATTACAATTTGATTTGAATCCATTGGTAACATGATTTTCTCAACAAGATTTGAGGATGCAATATCTAGTTTAAGGTAAAATATTTTGATCACATTGTTTCTAAACTAAGATTGTCAAGAAGAAATTAAAGAGTATTAAACTTGAAATTTTGCAAGGCCAAACAATTGAAGACAAATTATAATTTGCAATCCAATAAAATTTGAACACACAAACTTGCTCATTTTCACAATGACTACATTTCTATTTATATTATTGGAGTCTACAACATTAATCCATTCCATTACAAAATCTATCTTCAACATGGAAGCACAATACAATAGGTGATACAACAATGGAGAAGTATCCAATACAATAATATCAAGAAACTTTCCATGCTCCAAATCCATAATGGCTCCATCATAAGGTCCATTTAAAATCTGCAAAAGCAAACATAAAATAAACCATGGAGAGCTTACCTCCCATCCTAAGTCTCAAGGAGACCACCCCCGAGCTAGGAGAACCGGTAACCAATAGGTGACATTCACACCATTCATGCAACTCAAATACAACAAGATACACCCATCCAAGGCTTACATAATAGGATTCATCTTGAATCCATAATAAGGGGTGAAGATGGACTTCCATGTAGGAGATTTCCAAATGAAATACATGCAATAACCATGTCTTTCTAAGGCTAGAATCCACATATGTTTTCCATACATTCTCCTCTGAATCTCTCCCAAATCAAGATCAATAAAAATGACATGCAATGGCCCATACACCTTGTATTTTTTTCCTTTTCTCTCCATAAGAAGAGACTCTACACATTCATGGAGTCCAACTAACCCCTTTCCCCCATACACGATAACTTCTTCCCTATCCAAGGGTGAGTAATTTCATTACACCCATCATAAAACTCTCTCATTCAAACAAAGATAAACACAATAAGCATGAAATAAAACCCAAAATCTCATTCCTTATATCACAATAACACAAAAAATATAGAACACATATACAAGAAAATGAAATATATACTAATCTATTTGCAACAAAACAAATAAAACTTCTATGGCAATGGTGGAGACCAACTTTCACAAGTGTTATATTAAAATGATGTTTGAGAAAAGCCCAATCCATTTTGCTTCCTTCAATACAAAACCCTAATGTATCTAAAAGTAGAGAGTGGGTGAACACCCTCTAACTCTACCAAGGGCCTCTAAAAAGGCCTCCAAATCCTACCCACTAATATTAAATTCATAATTGACCCATAAGTCCTTAGGTTGTCCTTTGTCCCCTATCATAAATGCAAGATTGGAAAGGAGTGTGGGTTTGGGTAAAAGGTCAAGACTCACTCCATTTTTGCAACATGTGAGTAATGCGTTATTAAGAGGGTCATCAAGGCCACTAGCGGGTTCTAGAAGTGTTATAAATGTTCCTAACCCATACCCCTATCACTAAGGTACTAGGATTTTGCTAAAATTGGTCCTTATGACCACTTTTTGGCCTCTAAAAGTGACTAGAATAAAATTTAAATTTAAATAATCTAATTGGGTTATATTGCCAACCTTAGTAGACATGTTATTATATAAACACATAACAAGTGTCAAGTGACACTGTAAAATAATATAATACTACATTGACATGTCACTAATTGCATAGTGAAAACACGTAACACATACATACAATTTACGGTCGTGAATTAAATCACTTAACAACGAGGTTCGAATCTCTTCATTAGATTCAACCTTGACTTTATAGTTTGCACATATGGTTGGTTATTGATTCTCCCATAATTTCCATGGTAATTTTCTTGCACACTAAATTAAACATCAGTAGGTCAATAAAATCACGTGCATAT
>MU228288.1:1529268-1556183 GCA_018584345.1 Thuja plicata | reverse complement strand
TATATATATATATAATTGCATAATCAATTGACTGAACATTCTACATTTTCATTTAATAACCTTTTTCCATTTTTGCACCTGATAACCATAACTGATTGCATAATCAAAATAACATAACTTATTTTTCCATTTGAATTTAAAATACTGAAATAATCATCATAATGCATGTGTATACCCAAAACATCATAAACATCATCAATAAGGTATACTAAAGTAATCATCACACGACATAATAAATACTAATAATGTCTAGTCCATAAAATATATTGTCCCAAAATATGGAATCATAATGTATCAAAATAAGTGTATCAACTGAGCTATGATGGGTCGGGGTGAGGCCTCACAAGTAGTTAGTCTTATGAGGTATGGTATTCAATGCTTATGATGGTTTAAGCTTCTATGAATTAATACATATATGTGCCTTTGTCATTGATATCAAAGGGTGAGAATTAGCCATGTGAAAAATAAGTATGAGAGTAAGAGGGAGAGATTGTTCTAAGTTGGAGAATATTTGTTAGAGAGACTTTGAAAGATAATATTGTGGATATTGTTGGTAGTATTATTGATAATATTTCTTTGTGAATTGATCATTTTTCACATCATATGTTACCATCAATGACAAAGGGGTATATTGTTGGACTATCATGCATATATGTACTGGCATTGATGTTTCTCATTGATGTCAACATGTTTCTATTGTTGATTACAGTGTTCTTGGTATGTTCGGTAAGAAGATTTGTTTGGCATGGATATTGTATTGAAGATCGAATGTTGTGAATGTACGTATGGTTTAAAGGATGTCTATAGTTGATTTATATAAATTTATAGAGGTTTACCTGGTGATTTGAGTGAATTTTTAATGATTGATTAGAGACTAGTATTTTGAATGTTTAGGAAGAGACAATATTTTAGTGTTTGGATCAGAGTGGTTTTCTTATGCAATATTTTTGATTGCTAAAGTGGTGGTGAGTTTAGGACATGAATGTGTGTCCTCATCTCAAGTGGTTCATGATTTTGATGATGAAAATCTATTTTTCTTTGGTGACAAAGGTTGATGATTGGTGTTCCTATTGAACAGTGCAAAGATAATGACGAATTCTGAGACAAAGTTGTTTTGGTTTTTACTATGGCATTTCACGTTGCTTGTTGATGTTTCTAGATTGTGTCCTATTCATGTTGCTAGATCTCATTGAGTTATGTGATCAGATTTGGTGATTTTATTGTGGCATGTTGGTATTCTTATTTTTCTTGTAGAACATGGTAGTGTAGCTTTTTGCGATGGATCATGGCGTGATTCATGGAGTTGGAACATATTTGAGGATGAAAATTTGGATCTTTACTATGTCTTTGCCAACATTTTTTAGATCACATTGTTATTTGTGTTGTATTTGATTAAATATTTGTAATTTAGGTCCTTGTCCGACCTTGAAGAAATAAGTTGTTGAATTTTATAAATTTAATGATGTAATATCCCTTTGTGGATAGGATGAGTGTGTGCAAAGGAAAAGGATCGTGTATGCAAAGAGGTATGAGTGGAATTTGCAATTGAGGCAGAGATTTTATGTACTTCATTAGAAATATATTGGAATATGAGAGATGCTATTTTTTTATTCATGAATTATAGGTTTTTGTCCACTATAGATTGTAATCAAATATTGTTATAAGGAAATGGGCCTTCTTTTGGGTTATACCGTGTGTTGTATTTGAGAAGTGATCTCTAGGCAGTGTGTCTGAATGCATGTGCATTCCCCTTATGATACTCCTAACAAGGTATAGTGATTTTATCATAGTACATCATCTTATGGGTTTGATCTCCACTATGGTTTTTCACTTAATCGGGTTTCCACATCAAAAATCTTGGTGTTGTGTGTTTTGATCTTTCTTTAATGTTCATATTTTAGAAAGGTTTAAAAGCTAATTGAGGTGTTAAGTTTTGGGACACAACTAATTCACCCCCTCTCAATTGTGTGTGTTGCCTTATTTCTAACAAGATCTGATACAAACCTTCTGCCAGCATACACCAAACTTATGCAGCACAGTATAAAATACCTTCTTCTGTTCTACTCAACTTCTTTCACACCACTTTCTAATATACCAAAATTGATTTTCACTATATCACCTTCAGTTCTCTGTCTCTATATTGCACATATAATCACATTTATCTCTACATTGCATACTCACACCAGATACATAAAAGGTTTTCTTTATTTATACAAGTATCTGACCATACATATGTCGATCATACGTATAGCAATTGTAATTTGGTTTTTGGTTTCTTGAAGCCTAAAAGAAATTTAAAATGGAAGCCACTTTCTCAGTCAAAAATGATAAGAATCAGAAGGGCTTTAAGGGACCGGTGAAACATGATTGTTTGATGATTCTGTTAAAAAATAAAGAACAAGGAGATGGCGAACATGATCTTGGTTGTTTTGGGAAAATAATTTTAGGAAAGAAAGAGAAAGTGGAGAGTTAATTTGGATGTTATCGCCATGGTAGTTTCTTGGGGTCTGGAGGTTGTTGAAGACACTCCTATGGTGAATAAAATCACCAAGTTTATGTTTTAAGATAACATGTTAATTAGTTTGGAGTCCATTTATCCATTCTGGAGCGGGTTGTTCCTGGCATAGGCTCTAATTTTTCATAATGCTTTGAGGATGAAGATGAAGCCTATGTTTATGGTATGGTGCCCTTTGTGCGTTAGTGGGGTAAGGTGGACAAAGGTGAATATAGAGCATAAAGAGATACCGCATGGGAAAATATCAAGAAAATGGTTATGGACTCTGAGAGGGTGGCAATGCAGGTGATGAGGGTGTTTACTACCCCTATCCCCAGAAAGAGTGGTGAAAAAAGAATTTGAAGGTTGAGGGGTGGCTTCTGAGCCATGGCTGTGAGAAAGTGTTTTTTTTTGGAAATTTTGAAACTAATATGTGGAAGTTGTAGGTTTTTTTGAAGAAGGAAAACTCCAGACCTAAACAATGGAAGTGTGATGTGGCACCTGATAAAGAAAGGGATTTCTAGGCATATTTCAAAGGCAAAAATTATATGGCTTCGTGTTGATAGAAAGATTGTCGATGGGAGCTTAGACTTTTTGTGGATGATGAGAAAGGAAATGGTTTCAGTGTAGGGGTTTTCAACCACACTGATAGTTAGGATATCCTGATGTTTATATGTGTTTATATAACAGATGTAATATGTATGCAAAATTCAGATCACGAGGCAATAGTTTTTAATAGTATAGTAGTATTTTTAGCAGTCTATGATGAAAAGACTTTTTTGGTAGGCTAGAATTATAGTTAGACAGATGTTTATATTCTCTTTGTAATCCTTTCTTGGTTATATCAATAAAAATCACTATTACAGATAAACAAACATACTACCATCGAACCTAAATCTAGGTCATATATGAGACATGTTTACAACACGTTACCATAAGACCTAAATATGGGTTGCTCTTAATATGTACATGCTTCATATTACATTCACCGAGAAGATAAGTAAATTTTGGAACCATCAGAACACCACAACCAAGACCATGTATTGATCAATAGAATATCTAAACTCTCTGATAGATGAAATTGGATAGAACCTGTCTAGAATACAATATACCTCTTATATAAAAACCATTTGATGAACCACAAGATTGTCTAGATATCATAAACACTTGGAAAAACACTGTAAGCACAACAGTCAATGGGTACCAATAAAAAACATCATGCAACTCCAAACACCAAAAGTATACAAGTATACCAAAGGATGTAATTCACAAGTAGAATCAAGTACACCTGTCACCCAACACCAAAATTGTATGTATTGAACTTGTTTTTCATATGAATGAAACCATCGATATTAATAACCACAAATGTACAATCAATATTGAAATTGATACCACCAAAAACCTATTAGATCTCATGAATATATGTGTTAACAGTGATGTTTTGTCATTGATGTCAACATATTTCTACTATTGGTAACAATATTCATGTGTGTTCCTAGTATGTTCAGAGAGAATATTATTTTGGTATGGCTATTGTATTGAATATCAGACATTGCAAAGGTATAGATGATTCCAGGGATGTATGTAGTTGACCTATGCCAACTTACAGAGGTTCACATGTTGATTAGAGTGAGTTGTGATTGATTTATCATAGACAAGTATTTTGGTTGTTCAGGAAGAGACAGTGTTGCAATTCTTGGACTAGTGTGGATCAGTTATGTAATATTTTTGGTTTCTAACCTAGTGGTGAGTTTAGGACATGGATGTGTGTCCTTGTATCATGTGGTTCATGCCTCGGATACTAGAAATTTATTTTTCTTAAATGACAGATATTTGTGAATTCTGAGATAGAGTTGTTCTTATTGCTGTCGTGGCATTTCATGTTTCTTGTTGATGTTTCTAGATCGTGTCCTATTTGTGTTATTTGATCACATTGGTTATGTGACCAAAATTGATGATTTTCATGCGTGTTATTGTTCTTATTGTTATTGGCTGAAATGATGGTATAGCATGTTGCAAAGGATCATGACATGATTTATGGTTCTAGAGCATGTTCAACGATGTTGATATTGATCATTTCTATGTATTAGTCGACATTCAATCGATCACATTGTATATTGAGATATAATGAATTAATGTTTTTTAATTAAATCCTTGACCAACCTAGTGAAAATAAAGTTGATGTAATGCATAAAAGAATGTAATCATTTATAATTGTGAATATTGGAGTGTTATGATGGTGAGCATGTGAAAAGAGGTATGAGTGAAATCTACAATAGAGGAAGAGATTTGATGTACTTAATTGGAACTATATTGGCATATCAGATATGCTATTAGTCAATTCATGAGTTATGTATTATCATCTATTATGAATTGTAATCAAAGATTGATGTAAGGCAATGAGCCTTCTTTTAGGTTGAAGCCCTTGTTGTATTTGAGAAATGAGCTCTAGACAATGCGTCTGAATGCATGTGCATTATCCTTGTAATACTCCTACCAGGGTATAGTGATTTTAAAAAAGTACATCATCTTGTGGGTTTGATCCCCACTGTCATTTTTTCCTTAACTGGTTTTCCACGCCAAAACTCCTGGTGTTATGTGTTGTATAATGTGTTATGATCTTACATTAATGTTTATTATTCAGACTTGAGATACAGATTTCAAGTTTTGGGATACAACTCATTCAAACCCCCTCTCTATTGTGTGTGATGCCTTGATCCTAACAATTGGTATTAGAGATGAGTCCTCTTTTGGAAGCTTGATTACTTGAGGAGATCCAGGATGGAAACCTTTAAGAAGGAGAGTATGATATTTGAAGGTACAAATTATTCCATATGGAAGGGTCAGATGATTAAACACTTGAGATGCATTGGAGAAGAGTATTGGGAAGTCACTAAGAAGTCTTATACCCCTCCTACTAATCTTTCTACTAGGACTCCTGGTGAGAAGAAGTGATTTGAGTACAATATGAGAGAAAAACAAGCTTTGTTGAGTGCTTTGTCAGATGCAGAATATAAAAATGGCATGGAATTGGAGACTGTACATTAGATATGGACAAAATTAGAGACTTTACATGAAGTACATGCATGTGTGAAGCAAGACAAGCTACATAGTTTAAAAGGGAAATATGAAGCATTTAAGATGAATTAAGATGAAAACATTACTTCCTATGTGCAAAAGGTGATTGGACTTGCTTGTAGAATCTGATGCGTTGGTGGAACATTGGTTGAAGATGAAATTATTTCTAAGATACTAAGATCCTTTCCTCTTTCTTACAATCACAAAGTTTTTTCTATTAAATAAATCAGAACCGTGGTACCTGTAATAAGAGACACATTGATTGGTAAGTTATCTACTTTTGAAATGAGAGAATTTGGTGATAGTCCTCCTAAACTTGAATCCTGATTTAAAGGTACTATTTCTAAGGATAAGAAAATATATGAAGCTAGAGAAATTTCATCTAAGTATGTATCCATATATGCTAAGGAATGGGAATAAATTGAGGAAGAAGAGAGAAATCTTGAAGAAATTGAAGCCCTAATAAAAGAGAGACACTAACTCATTTGGGTGCATTTTCCAAAGAAAATTTATGAACTATGGGATTTTTTTTGGTTTGTCAGATCTTATGAGGTTAAATGTGCCAAAAAAAAAACTTAAATGCCCGACGTTCGTTGAAACTTTGACGATAGGTGAGTTCGTCGGAAGTTGTGTCAGAATTTTGATGAATTATTGCATCAGAATTTTGCCAAAGCATAAAGTAAAAAAAACCTTAGGGTTAGCCTAGTAATATATATATATATATATATATACTTGTGCGGACAATATTTTCCATACTTGCAATAACATTTTTCTATGTTTGTAAAGGTTACAAACCAAATTTTTTATAGTCTGATTTTGTTGCCTGTGAAGAAAAATCATGTCAGATAATATTAGTCAAGAACAAAATATAGAGACAATTGATAGATCGTGGTCTGTATTGAAAAGAAAAGGTGATCAAAAATGTTATTATCCCTGCAATAATTGCAAGGGCTTAAAAATGAGAAGACTTTTAATCACAACAACTGAGAAACATTGTAGGAAACATGGTCACATTAAAGGGGGCATGATTATCATCCATTGGTAAGTTTTTCATTATATGTGTTTATATTGATTGTATTGTTTTAACATTTCATATATATAAAAAAACCACTTGATCATGAGATAATGATCATGGTTTATTTGTGTCGATCATTATTATATAGGTGGGGCCCCCTAGGGCACATGACATGGACTATCACGGTCTAAAGAATGTGGGTTTCCAAGTGGAGGAACATGGAGGTGTGAATATCAAAGATGAAGTTAATGAACATATGGAAGAAGATGATCATGCGCCAGAAATCACAATTGAAGATGATGGTACAAATACATTGATCCATGACATATTTAGTACTGGCGTAGCTGATCATGATGATCGAGGTGACTTTGATGTTGTTCATGATTTACCTGTACTTGAGAAGGCATACAAACCCCTTTATGAAGGTTCCCAAATAACTATTCTCTATGTTGTATTGTTGTTGGTTAACTTGAAGGTTATGAATGGTTTATCCAACATAACAATCTTACATATGTTAAGGTATGTCATATATGTCATCTTTTTCATCTATTTTTGTTGTTATTTCACCACTAGTAAATAAAGGGTGAAATATGTACCATTAACATTATTTATATTAACAATGGAGCGCAAGAGGGAAGGAGGAGGAGGAGTGGGAGAGGAGGTGGGAATTCAAATTTTGAATTATGAATCTGGAGGGAAGCTGGAAGCTGAGGTACCTACTGTTGGATCTTTGACAGAAGGTGTAGAGAATGTTGTTAGATCAGTGGAAAAAGCAGGAGAATCAACGGTGCTTCTATCCAACGGGGACAATGGGTTAGATATGGGACCAGAGGCAAAAAATCCAAAAAAATTGAATGATGGGGGAGAATCATCCCAAGATAAGTCACATGATCTCTCCATGAATCTGGGGAAAGGCAAGTGGGTGGGTCTCTTTGGCATAAAACCATCGGGTAAGTCCATCTTCCCCAAAGTGGATATATTATCTAACCCACTGAAAGTCAAGATTTGAATTCAGATACCAGATTAGTTAGTTTATCACATGGTTTCTATCATGGCCTCTACCCTAGTAGGAAAATTTTTAGGCCCTAGACCAAATATTGATCTAGTTAGATCCTTTGTGGAAAAAAAATGGAGGCTGAAAGGTCAAGTCGATGTTGTGGCTATGCCGAAAGGTTTCTTCTCCTTTGTGTTTTCAAATGGGGAAGATCTTTCAAAAGTTCTGTGTGGGGGACATTAGATGATGGGAAAATCTTCTCTGTCACTACAAAAATGGAAAACGAGTCTAGACTATAATGAAAGATTTTTCACGGTGGCGCCAGTTTGGATCTGTCTTCCTGGGATACCTTTGGAATACTGGCATGAAGATATCCTAATAGCTATAGCAGGTTCCTTTGTGGAACTCTTATCTATAGATCCAATGATTGAAGCTAGAACTAGACAAGTTTATGTAAGAATATGTGTAAACATCCAACAGAATGTGGACCTTCCTCAGGTTATATCCCTGAAATCAAAATTGGGGATATGGAATCAAGAGATAGAATATGAATCGATGCCTTTTGCTTGTTTTACTTGTAAGAAATCTGGTCATTGGGCTAAACACCGCCCTAAGAAAAACCAAAAGGAAAAAAAGAAGGATTAGGAGCAAACAAAAGGATAGAGAATGGAGTGGAAAAGAAAAATAGAGGAATTGCAGGTAACTTCGAGCTTGCTGGAAGGAAAGAATGAGTCCTCCCAGCAGGAGCAAAATGGTGAAGATGTCTAAGCAAATGATAAGCAAGTCCCCTATGAAACCTCAAGAAAAACAACAGAAGAAAGAGGGGAGATCATCAAAGATGAAACAAAAAAAAATGATAAAATAAAAGAAGATAATGTTACTATGTCAAAAGGAGAAGAGAAAGAGAGGAACCATGAAGTAAAGAAGGAGACGGCAGCAAAAGAAAAACAATAGCCAAAAGAAAAACAATAGAAGGCAAATGACCTAATCAGAGAAAGTAAAGTAGATTCTCCAATAGATCTAAACCAAAAAGAGAAATAGAAGAAAGAGGAGGAAGAAGAAGAGGAAAAGTTGTGGTCAACTGTGGGTTCAAAGAAGGGATTAAATAAGAAAAGCCCAAAATCCCCTGAGGGAAGGCATCTTACCTTTGAATCAAACTTAAGCTCTGGAAAGAAAGCTGAGAGTTCATCTATGGGAAAATCAAACAAGAAGGTAGGAGGCCAAAAACCAGGAGTTCAAACTAGACAACAGAAAGCAGATATAGGAACTCCAAAACAAGAAAAAGGAAGAAGGTTAGAGAAAACTCAAAGGGAGGAGGAAGCAAAATAGAATATTGCCGATGGAAAAAAACTAGCTATCCATCAGGTTTGTACCCTAATCCTTAAATGAAGATTATCTCATGGAATATTCGAGGACTCAATAGTCCTCATAAGCAAGATGTGGTTAGGAATCTAGTTAGAGACTCTAAACCTGATATTCTCTTGATTCAAGAAACTAAAATGTGCAAAGATAAGATAGAAAATATGAAGTTGGTTAAACATGGGAAATGCATTGGCAGTAGTTCGGAAGGGGCCTCGGGAGGTCTGGCTATTTTCTAGAACCAATATTGTTTTGACTATAAGCTCCTTAAAGAAGAAAAAAATTTCATTGTTGCTGATCTTAGGAGTTTAAAGGACAACTTTTCTTGGATTTTAATTAATGTTTATGCTCCAAACACTAAGACAGGAAGACTTAAGTTATGGAAGAATCTGCATGAGCAGATGGAAGGCAGAAGAGATAACAATTTCATCCTTATGGGAGACTTCAATACCCCTCTTAAGAGGGAAGATAAAAAAGGAGGTAATTTAGCCCAAGTGGAAAGTAGAGTTGACTTTATGGATTTCATTATCAATGTAGGGCTGATGGATGTTGATCTGGAAGGGATAAAATACACTTTGTCTAATTGCAGGGTGGGAGAGGACCTGATACAAGTTAAGCTAGATAGGGCTCTGATAAATCTGGAATGGTACACCAAGTTCTCTTGTGCCTTACTTCCCTTACAAGAATTGGTTCGGACCATTTCCCTATTTCTCTCAATGTCTGTCCATTCATTGGAAAAAGAAATGATCCTTTTAGATTTGAGAAGATGTGGCTAGACTATCCTGATCTGGAAAATAAAATCAGGGAGTGGTGGAATATTGAGGTGGAAGGAACAGCTATGTTCAAAGTGGTCAAGAAACTGGCTAATGTCAAATCAAATGTTAAAAGCTGGAATAAGCATACCTATGGTGATATTTTCCAAGAAAAAATTAAATCCCAAATGAATTTGAATAATATCTAGGAGGAAATCCAAAGGAATGTTTTATCTTAAAATCTAAGAATTCAAGAGAATATAGCCCTTGCTGAATTTCATAATATTATAGCTAAAGAAGAGACTTTTTGGAGACAGAGATCTAGATCCCTCTAGCTAAAAGTAGGAGATAAGAATACCAAATTATTCCACCTCACTGCCCTTAAACATAAGGCTATAAACATAATCCACTCTTTGTCTTTAAAAAATGGCAAAATAACCAAAGAAGAAGAAATAAGGGAAGAACTGGTGAGTTATTTTGTGTCTTTACTCTCCAAAGATCAAAACCTTGACATGGTTGAGCAAAGGAATCTTCTAGTTTCTATTCCACACACTCTAGATTTAGTAGCCATTGCTCTCCTAAAAGCTATTCCTTCGGAGATTGAAATTAAGAAGGTTGTCGTCTTCTTTGAAGGAGAGAAATCTCTTGGCCCGGATGGCTTTCAGATGTTCTTTTTCCAGCAGTTTTAGAGTATTGTTGGGAGAAATGTTTGTTCAGCTGTTAAAGAATTTTTTGGTACTAAATCTATTCTAAAGGAAATTAATTCAATGTTTATTGCTCTCATCCCTAAAAAATTTGGAGCAGACACGGTTGATGGCTTTAGACCCATAAGTCTGTGCAATTCCCTTTATAAAATCATTTCGAAGGTTATGACATCCATAATTTTGAGATTACTACCAAATCTTATCTCACCTCAACAGAATGGGTTTTTCCCTAGAAGACAAATTCTTAACTCATTTATGGTTGTGCATGAGAATATTCATTCCCTTCAAGCCTAAAAAAAATAGGGATTTTTTATGAAACTGGACCTATCCAAAGCTTATGACAGAGTGGATTGGTCTTTCCTGTCTAAAATTCTAAGCTCCTTTGGATTTGATAAAGATGTCATAAGAATGATAATGCAAATGGTTACTATGGTGTCTTCCTCGATGCTGGTAAATGGAGGTTCATCCATTTTCTTCCACCCCACTAGAGGTCTTAGACAAGGTGATCTTGTTTCCCCTATTCTCTTTGCTATAATGGCAGAAAGTCTTGGGAGACCCATTAAAGTTTTGTCTTATTAGGTTAGATTTTTGGTCTCCAACCTTCTTCGGCTCAGCATAAGTGTTCTCATGAGAAATTTGTGGATGATACTATTATGATGGGAGAGGCCTCTGTAATGGAAGCCAAGAACATGAAAAAGGCCTTGAACAATTACACTAAAGCTTCGGGTCAATCTATTAACTGGGAGAAGAGTTCCCTATTTTTTGGTAATACCCCTAAAGATAGACAAAGGAAGATCTCTTCTATTTTGGGATGCAAGATAGGGACTCTTCCATCTACCTATTTGGGTCTCCCTCTTTTCCTTAAACCCGATGAGGCCTTTTGGAATGGAATAGTTGACTGATTTCATAATAAGCTGGCTGGATGGAAAGGTGCTACTCTTAGCCAAGATGGAAAAGTTCAACTTCTAAAATCTACCCTCCAAAATCTTCCAGTCCACGCTCTAAGTCTGTTTAAAATTCCTCATAAATATGCTGATTTGATTGAAAAAAATTTAGAAAAGATTTCTTCGGTTTGGAGTGGAAGAGAAGAAGCGTTTAAGTCTTGTGGCCTGGGAGGTGGTGTGCAAACCTAAGAAATGGGGTGGGCTTGGCATCAGAAGTATAAAAAATACTAAGAAGTCTCTGCTAGCAAAATAGTGCTGGAGAATCTTTGAAGAAGAGAAGGAATGGAATGCTATTATCAAGTGAAAGTACCACTTATCCACTCTGGAGGAAGTGCTTAGGGACCCTTCAGAGATCAATGGCTCTTTCATTTGGAATAGTATAAGGAAAAGTAGGGATTTGATCAGAAAAGGGACTAGATGGAAGCTGGGAAATGGCAGGAAAATCAATTTTTGGACAGATAAATGGCTGAAGGAAGAAGCACTTAGTGACAAGCAGGAATTGATGCCAGCGATTGCGGATTGTATTGAAATTGTTGGAGAGAAGGTTTCTGATTAATGGATCAATGATAAATGGGTAGACCTTAGTTCCTTTGATGATTCTCTTAATTTAGTCAGTAAGTTTCTCTCTCCCTGGTTTATTAGACCTAATAAACAAGATTCTTTGATTTGGGGGCCAGAGGCTAATGGAAAGTTTACAATCTCTTTTTCTTGTGCTCTTATTTTACATAAGGATAACCACTCTTCTAGCTGTCAGGTATGGAACAAAACTCTTATTCCTAAAATAAACACATTCTTCTGGCTTCTTGTTCAAAATAAAATCCTTACAGTGGACAATCTTTGCAAAAGGGGATTCAACATGCCTAACAGATGTATCCTCTATTGTTCTGAAGCTGAAAACTATAATCATATAATGATTCATTGTCCATATTCCTGTAAAGTTTGGAATTCAGTGCTCAATGTCTTTAACCTAGATTGGGTCAAAACTTATAATTTCTAGGATATGGTTAAACAATGGAGCTGTCCCCTTAAGGGTAAAGGAGTCAAATATCTTTAGAAGCTAATCCTGCCCCACTTTACATGGAGAATTTGGAAGGAAACAAATAATAGAATCTTCAAAGAAAAAAGCTCCCCCTATCAAATTGTGGCTAATAGTGTGTGTAGAAGTCTTCTGGAAAATTTTAAAAATCATCTATCTAGTGACTCCCCCTACAAGAATACTCTATGTATCAGAGATATACTTATGAACTCACAGGTGCAGAAAGACAGTAACTTAAACTTGAGGGAAAATACAATATGGAGTGCCCCTCCGAGTGGCTGGGTCAAAGGGAATCCAGGGACTGCTAGAGGGGGAGGCCTAATAAGGGATTCTACTGGTAATTGTCTAGGAGTAGTGGCGGCTCCACTGGGAGTTCAGACAAACCATACGTCCAAAGCTATGGCTGCCCTTCACATGGTTATGTTGGCCAAAGAAATGGGCTTCTCTAAACTATGGTTGGAGGGAGATTCGCTGAATATAATTAATTGTATAAATGGCACTCGTGAAGCCTCGTGGACAATTAGCCATATCATTGAAAAGATCAAATCCATAATGTCCAATTTTGAAGATTACCATATTTCCCATGTTTTCAAGGAAGGTAATATGACGGCGGACAACCTTGCAAATGTGGGAGTTTTATCTGATGTCATGCAGTCATGGCGAGGGGAGGTGGATTTTAAAACGGAGATGGTTAGTCTTATCAGGTACGATAGGATGAACAATATTGAAGGGGTCATAAATAAACATAATCAATTATGAGGTCATATTTAATTATGAAAATTAATGTGTGTTTTCATTTGAAGGAAATGGGATTAATGAGAATAGTGACACCGCACGCTTTCTGGGTGTTAAACTCGAATCAGAACAATCACTATAGTAAAGCTTGCCAGAATTCTGTGTTCAAAACTTCAAAGAATCTACATTTTTAGAAAGTGATGAGAACAATGGGGGGGAGGTCTGAAGAGGGAGGAGTCGATTGACTGCACCAAATGGAAACAAAAGAAGAAGGTCTAGAGAAGGTTGAAAAAGGGAGGTGTTTCACAGTATCTAGAGAAGCTCCATGGCTGGGATACGGAGATAACCAAAAAATTTGCAGAGGGTTGGAAGGATGGGAAAGTGAACCTATGGGGGAAACCTTTCACTCTCTCCCTGAGGGTTATTTTTGAAATTACAGGCTTGTCTTGTGAGGGCATGAAATTCTATAGGGATAATAAGAGGGAAAGAACTCAAGCTTTTAAGATTTTTCTGAAAACTGAAGATGAAGAGGCCCTTCTTAGTAAAGGGACAAATGATTACATTGATATCCAAATAATTAAATCCCAATGGGATGACATTCTCACAGTTATGATCGATTACTTTACCTTGGATGGTAGATACTCTAAAATCTATAATCTGCACTTCGTCCTGGCTAACCATTTTAGGCATGGTAAAAAGATTTCATTTCCTTTTTATCTCTTGAGCTCATTGCATAACAGTGTGATGGAACATAGAAAGAAATAGAGTAACCCAGTGCTCCATGTGGGGCTCATTCTATTGATCTCTGAGTATGCCCGCAAATATATCCCAGAGCCCATCCCCAAGAGGGTAAAAGGGATTGCGAAGCAAGTTAAGCAGGAAAGTAAAAAATAGAGTTTGAAGAAAAGGGTTAGAACAAAAAAGAGGGCAAACCCAAAAAAATAGGAGACTAATGAAGAAACCCTAGAGAATTAGCGAAAAGATGAAGAGAACTAGAATGAAGAATCTTGTGAGATTAATAATGAGAATCTGGAAAAGGAGAAAGAAGATCAGCCGAGTAAGCAGTACTCTCAGATGGAAGAGGAGGATATGCCTATTACTGATGAAGAGGGCAAGGGTGCTAAAGCTAGTAAAAAAGAAATAGAAATTGAGGGAGAGGAAAAAGAGGGAGATGAAAAAGAGGAGAAGAAGAATGAGGATGAAGGAAAGGAGGGTCAAAATAGGCAGTTGAATTTAAAGGCTAAGAAAAGGAACAAAAATAAACAGAGAATGGGCCCCGAAGAGGTTGGTTTTGATAGAGATGACAGAATCCTGAAAATCAAAGTGGACTATGGGGTGAGCATAGAAAAGTGGCTTAGTGAGGAGATGAAGAGTATGAAGTAGCAATTGACTAAGATGCAGGAGGCAATGGAGCCTTTCAAAGCCAAGGTTGAGGAAATGGAGAAAAATTTGATGATTAAGGTAAATAACAATAATAGAGACAAGGAGTTTTCTACTAGAGTTAATGAGACTGTGGAAGAAAAGATAAAAGAAATGAAAGAACAAATAAGCCATAATGGGCACATGATACGGGTTATCCTTAAGCACAGCAACGAAGGGCTTCAAGTTTCGGTTCATAACTTGAAAGCGTTATATGCTTACCTGGAAAGAAGTCTGCTGGAAAATACAACAATTACCATTAATGATAAGGCTGGAAGCTCAGGCCCAGGATCTAGAACCCAAAGTGGTATTAAAAGAAAAGTCCCTGAGATCCTGAAAGAGATGCTTGAGCTGAAGGAATCCATTGACAAAATGAAAGAAATGTAGAAGGAGGCAAAGGAAGCGTACCATAAAATGATGTAATATTTTTTCTTCAGTTCTGGAAATTTTGCTAGAAATTGTGCTAGACTTTGTGCTAGAAGTTGTGCTGGAAATTGTGTGTTCTTTTGGCAGTTCTTTTATTTTCCTATTTTTGGTGTAGGGTGTCTTTTTGGGTCCTGTCTTTTGTTTGTTGCAGGCTTTCTATGTTTGTAAGAGCCTTTGATGCTTATCTCTAGTAGCTTATTGTAAAAGGTTTTGGGGTCCTTTCAAAACCTGTTTTTACTTTAATCAAAAACATTATTTATATTAACAATTTTTTTTTTGTTGTAGATTGATAGGTGATTTTTTTTTACCACCATCAAATATTCTACCTCACTCATACCAAGAATTATCTGCCATTACAAAAGATTTTGGAATGGAGTATCAATCAATATATGCATGTCCCAATGATCATATTATATATCATAAACACCATGAATTTACAACAGAAAGCCCAAAATGTCATATCAATAGATATCGAACAAATCAACTAACAAAAAAGGTGTCTCGCAAGATTCTTCATTATATCCCCATTATTTTGCGTATACAACAATTTTTCAGGTGTGAAAGATTAGTGCAATTTATGAATTACCATGCACGAAATACAAGAGGAGATGAAATTCTTTGAATGCCTGTGGATGGTTCCGTATTTGGGGACATGGAGAAAAAATGACCACACTTTAAAGAAGAACCTCATAATCTCAGGCTTTCATTGGCAACAAACGATGTCAATCCATTTGGAGAGCTTAGATCTATTTACTCGGTGTGGCCTATTTTTTTGTCAACAATAACATTCCTCCATAGATGTCAATAAAAAGGGATTGCATAATGTTGGCAATAATTGTTTCAGTCTTTAATAGTCATGTACATTAAATTATATATATTGCAGTAAAATGGTTATTATAATTACATAATATTTTTGTTCATTCAACTAGGTAAGTACCAAGTTAAAGATATGAATGTATATATCGAGCCTCTTATCAAAAAATTACTAAAGTTATGGAATGATGTCACTATGTATGATGTCTTTAGACCAAGATGACAAAGGCAATTTCAATTCCATGCAATGCTTGTATGGACAATCCATGATACCCCAGGGCTAGCACATTTTTGTGGTATGTTATAAAGTTCAACTTGCGCACTTTAACAATATTTAATTTTATGAAGTATATATCATGCATTTTTTTAAATAATCTATTAAATATATATATAATCAGGTTATATACATATACAATCTAATTATACATGATCTTGCAGGTTTTCAAATAAAGGGAAAATTTGCATGTCCAGTTTTTGGTCCAAAGATGAAATCTCGTCATTCAACAAGTTTAGAAAAGGTGTTTTATGAGTATAGATACTTCCTCCACAGAAATCATAAGTATTGAACTACTGAAAAATATCTTTTCAATGGGAAACAAGAGACTACATGAAAACCATGAAGAATGACACGTTGCATATGGAAATTGGAATATAATAGAATTAATTGTCAATGTAATGTCATTCAATTAAATTTTTTATCTATCATATATGATATGTTTATAATTTATATTTTTATATTGTATTGTGTTTACTCATGTTGTAATTGACAATGATTGTCATTGTTAATTTTTTTTTTAACTTATATGCTTCACGAAGGTCGTCAAGGCATTAATGACCAGCTTTCAATGGGATTGAAAAGTTATCCCAGACAATTTAGTAGGTTTTCCTACTATGAAAAGCTACAAATTGTGCATTTGTTTGATACTATGCATATCAAAAAGAATATAACTGAGTCGTTATAGAAAAAATTGAATGGAAGGCGTGACAAAGAAAAAAATATCAAAATTTGTAGTGACATTCAGGACTCCAATCATGCAATGAAAATTTTTATTCAATTAAATATCGATGGAGACCAAATTAATATAAGCGCCTTTCCTTGGTTATTAACGAATAAACAAAGCAATGCTATAAAATAAGTCATACAAAAAATTTGATTTCCCTTAGGATTTGTTGCGAATATAAACAATATCATAACAAAGAAAGGTGAATTTGGGCCAGAGATAAAAACACATGATTGAAATACCTTCATTAAGGTAATACATGTTCTTGTATATTTACTATATATTTGTATACTCCATGTACTTTTCATTGTATTATGTTTACTAGTTTTGGAAAAAATGAAAAGATCATTTTATAATTGTTGCAGTACGTTCTACCTCTACTCTCCTAGACCACTTCAACAATAATGTCAAATAAGTTATATATAATCTTGGAAAATACATGAGGTGAGTGGTGATATTTGTTTAATTTTTTGTATAGATATTATATTTTCTATTTATTTTACTTGTTATGTAATATATTGTATATTGTTTTGTTAAATCTCTTTAATATATTTGCATCTTGAATCACTTGTAGATAGTTGTCATATAAAGAAATCTATAAAGAAGTTATAAATTATTGGAAGAGAAAAAATCATCATCTAATGTGTGAAATGTAGAAGTGTCTACCTTCAACATTTTTCAATGCACAAGAACACTACCTCATACACCAAGTCAAGAAAATTTAATTGTGTGGACCTGTACACACAAAATCAATGTGGATGGTTGAGAGGCACTTAAATTTTTTGAGGGCTTTGGCTCAAGAAAGAGAACATCTTAAGGGTTTTATAGTGGAGGGATATATGCTATACCAGAATATGGTGTACATTACTAAATATCTTCCTAAGTCCGCAACAAATATCTATGTAGATCGCATCTGGGATCTCAACTCTATTAACAAATTTGAAGGGGAGTACCTAATGAAGAAATTTAGATTGAGGAAAGTGAGAGGTAATTATAATATGATCACGGACATTAATTATTAATCTTTAATATGCATCAATTATAAATGAAGGTCGTATACTATGGTAATTAACTAATTATATGTCATTTTTAAATTTCTATTTATTTTTATACAATTGCTCGAGAGTGAGATGCATTGCTTTTGTATGTCGCAAACAATCTTGATTAGATGATAGTATGTATTGAATGATCATGTCAACAATATGGTTGCGCATTAACATGGGAAGGCGTGGCTTCATTGGTTAAAGAAGCTCATTGTAATGGATATTCCAATGTCACACTAATGAAAATTGATTTAGCATATGGTTTAAGAGATAAATAGGTACGTATAAATATATTAATCACCCATATTATTTAAGTTTTTTGAATTATATTGATGTATATATGTATTGTTTTTTTGCATACATTCGACCAAGAATAAATATGTTTATCAACTACCAATGCAATAATTTTTACATGTTTGACATATTGTAGGTGAAACACCCCAAGACTATGTAGTGCAATGGTCATAAATTTCAAATCAAAAAGTTGGATGACATGAAGAAAACTTGTGATTATGGGATAATTTCAATCTTTCATATGACTAATATTTCATCTAGAAGTGGCATACATCTTGAAGTCTCATAAAATTGATACTATGAGATTTTGGATGATATACTTGTGTGTGTGACTTTAAGTCCTTCAAATTAGTTTTGTTCATCGTCTAATGTTACATGATACGATTGAATGAAATGATCTTGAGAAAAATATTATTGAACATGATAATGGATTTACAATAGTTAATGCAAGGTCATTTGAGCGATCTAAAAATGAGCCTTATGTTCTTCAAAGCCAATGTGAGCAGGTATTTTACTCAAGAGGTTCCACATAAACCGGGTTGGTCATTTGTTATTTCACATGATCCAAGAGGAATTTCGGTAAAGTATAATGTGATAGAAGAATAATATACCAAACAAGTAAAAGATGATGTAGATGATGATCAAGATCAACAGTTAGTTGATGACGTGCCTGATGAAGATGTCAAAGAAGAGGAGCTATATCACGATGATGTAGGAGTTAATGTTAATGAAGATGATATCTGTGTGGATGATGATATGACCAATCCTTAAAATGTTGAATCTGAATCGTATGATACATACAAAGAATTAGATGAAGAAGAAGATCAATGACATGATTTAAATGTATGAGGTATGCAATTAGTATATTACCTATTGGATATTGATTTCTTGATAGAATTTTATTTGACTTATATTGTTAAATAATTAATTCATTACTTTTTTAATTTTAATATCATTACATAATTAATTCTTGAGGTACCTTTAATGTTTTTAATTCATGGTCCACCTCTAGCAGGTCATAATACCTTTAATGTTTTTAATATGATGTGTTTATTGATGGAATATGGGTTGTTTATTTTTTATGTGATGGATAGTGATTTGTGATGCATATGTGATGAATTAAAACATGTTTATGATTATTCTAATGTATTGTGTATGTAGGATGTGTGATATGATTATGATTTATTGTGATATGATGTGCTAGAATGCGTAATGATGCATGATGGATGTGATGTAATATATGATTATGATGGTTATGTATCATGTTGCTACATGGATGGGTGATGGTTATGATATCTATGCAACGTATGCATGCGTGATCTCTATAATGAGTTCCTATTTTGATGTATGATGAACCTGATGAGTTATGTTATGTTATTCATATGATTCCTATGATGTATGTTTACAATGGATGGTTATGATGTTTATGATGGATGAAAATGATGATGTCTAATATGATCAAATGCATTGCATTTTCTATATGATTTTTATTGGATGAAAAAATTGGTCCAAAGTGGTCTTATGACCCCTTAGTACCCATTAGGACACATTTGTACCTATTAGAACACAATAAGACCCATTAGAACATGTTAGGTCCCATTAGGACCCATTAAAACACATTAGGACCCTTATCATACATAATGGGTCCTTAGAGGTCCTAATGCGTAATAAGTGTCCTAAGGGGTCCTAATCAAATCCTAATTGGTATGAAGTGGTCCTAGGACCCCTTAAGACCTATTGGGACACATTAGGACCCCTTAAGACCCATTAGGACCCATTAATACCTAATGCTTGATGACTTCAATGAAAATACCCATGTATCTTACATATCAAGTCATTTATACTTTTACATTACAATTATTTCCATCATGTTGAGTTCCCCACTGAGAAATTTATGGAAAAATTAATGGACGAATCCTTTAAATGGTTTTTTATGCAGTAACACAATGATTCATTCCCACAATCTAGTTACTTGTAATGCCCCACCCAAAAATCCTTGGACACAAGGATCAAACAAGAGCTAACATTTTTTTAAACATAAAGTTAACCAACATGTAAACATATCGCAAGCGGAAGACTAAACACAATGACCAAAGATTCCCAAGCATGAACCACCACCACAATTCATTTACCGACTACATGATTAACATACAAGGCTCATCCAAATTACTATAATACTTCACAACAATTGTTTTTAAGCCAAAAGTACAATTTCTACCATGGTTAAATCATACAAGTTTATTTACCCAATTAATTTGCAAGGATAACCACATATAACATTCATTGAAAAAAAAAAATTGATACTCAAACTGCCCTGATTGGGGGAAGGTGTAACGCTAAAAAGGGTATCCAGAAAACCAACTTTAATCTTCTGGTTGAAGGCTAAAATGCCCTTTGTCCACCATATGAGTAACACTAGAGAAATGTTGTACGAGCTTATACAGTTCCCCATACAAGTATCCGTGAGTTACCATAAGAGTAACTTCAAAAGTGCTATGAGTGGGCAAGAACTCATATGAGACTCTATAAGGTCCCATATGACCAACTACCTGAACTCGTACAAGAGCCTATAGTTACTCATACGAGATGTTGCCCTTCCGGCCCAAGACAAAAAGTAAAGAAATTTTAAGCTAAACTAATGAAATTATCTCCACATCGGGGAGTACAAAAAGTGGAAAAATCAAGGAGGTAAACACTTGATTGCCCCAAAATCATAAATACAGCATCCATAAAGAAACTAAGCATCTAAAATATCTATCACAGTTACATAAACATAGGTACAAGAACTACAATAAATCATTTAAAGTAACATGAAGAACAAGTGAGCAACATGGTCCAATTCTGCAACAGGAAGAAGATCGTCTATGTACACCGATCCCCAGCAGTGGTATAGGGTAGCAATTCCACCTAAACATGTGGTACCCGCAGGCCCACCCCGTCGTACTTATGGAGATAATGACCTGACCACAGTCACATAAAATACACCCAAACAAGAGGCTACACACACACCAATTAATGCATGGCTCAAGGTACACAAATGAACATGAATGCAATGTAGTGTTTCAGGTCACTAATCATAACACACTAAGGATACTATGTAGGGAATATAGTGGAGTGTCATTGCCTGGCTTGTACTAGCCCAAGTGGTATGTGGTATGGTAACTCAACTCCCTCAGGAGGCCTCGTACTGTGTCCTTATACCAGCTCGCGCAGGAGACTAGCTATCATCAGACACTTCATCCTCACCCTTGGTACTCCCAAGTGATGGTCATTGGCACTCCCAAGTGACATATGGTATGGTAACTCTACTCCCTCGGGAGGCCTCATACCATATAGGTGAACTCTTATCTTTTATTAAGTTTTATTACCCATGTATTTATTTGGTTATCACTTTATTAAACCTCTTCATTACCTTGTCAGCCACTTCTAGGCCTGGATAACTGTGAGAAGCCACTCCACACGTCTATATGTATATACCCATGCTCTCCATACGATGAGTGCCATAAGATAATGCAATTTCCCAACCCAACCCCCAAATGATAAAACACTCAACTAGTTAATATCCAGGAGTTTGGATTTCAAAAGATCCAACATAAGAACACTCATGTGCACGCGGTGAAATCAACCAACACCACGTAAAAAATGAATAAAAATATGCAAGGGGCTAGATCTAGGAAAAGCAACAAGAATGAATAACAAACCTCGCTCAAAAAAACACATCCGAGTAGAAACCAAAATAATAATAAAAATAACACATAGCTCAACTGGCCACTTTCCAAGAGCATGAATTACCATGGAATATATAATTCATCTCATTAGAATGTGAGGATGGTACATAATTCCCAAAAACAACCACTCACTCAAAAATTTTGGTGAACCAGCAACAAGGAAAAATCTGCAAATTTAACTTGACGGAGCACTTTCCAATCAGGATATAAAAATATCAGGAATGTCCTCTATCCATTCCAACTCCACAATCCTACTCCTTGTAGAAAATGCTACAAAAAACATAACTTAAAACATGCCAACACAACAACAGGCAAGAATTGGGCATACACAAAATGAGGCGACGCCAAAAACATTCAAAATTCAAACTCCTCAAAATTTGACAAAATTGAAGACCCACTTCTAAAACATGCCCAAACTACCAAAAAACAAATAAAATTTAAGTTTTGGGCACACATACAAATTTTGGCATAATAACTAGATAAAAAATTTAAATCCAAAAACATGGAAATAAACAAATGCTCATACCTGTCCAACCGGGTCATGGAAATGCATAAAAATGGAGGGGGACACTAGTTCTCAACCCCCAACATTTAGAAATTTATTTCATTCGAAAAGATGAAGTGAATAAAAAATGGTGAGATGCCCTACCTCACACGACTGATAAAAACCAAGAAAGGGAAGAAAAATATGAAGAATCCACTGAATCGCAAATGAATCCACAGGAATGGGAGAAATTGCGACACAATTCCAACGAGCCGCTACCCACAAAAATTTGGCAAGCCGATCGATCACAGAGAAAATAAAACGAAATTACTCCAAAGCATTTTTGGAGCAAAACTCAAATTCTCAAAACTGAAAAATGAGAAGTGGAGTCTAAAAAATCACTTTTTGCCTAATATAATCACTTTTGAATAAGTGACTTATAAATTAGAATATTAAGCCACTTAATAGACTAATTTGCAAATTCCTAAAATAAATTTAAACAATTCCAGGCATTTGGAATTCAACTACAACAAATTAGTCGGAAGACAGTTAAAATAAAACGAATCATTAAAATTCCCCAAAAGCATTAAATCAACATTTAAATTAAATAATTTCCGCAACAACTGTAGAATCCTAAATGCATAGACACGCTCACTGATCAATTGACATAATGCATTATAAATCTGAATTTACCACAATAACCAGAGGGATAATTATAATAATAATATTACAGATATGTCACCTTACAGGGACGACATTGGCTCAACATGAACGACCAAAGTCACTATCTCTTGGTGCCACTGCTGGGGATATATGTACACACTCAAATCATGTACTCAAGAAGAATGTACCTGGTACATGTTCAGTAAACAAGAAAACATCAAGTGTAGCTACTCAATTATATAAATAACCAAAGCGCAACCAAATACATAATTACGTCAAGGAGAATAGGACATCGTGTGGATCTCACAAGCGAGTGACTATGACTCTGTCTTACTTCGTACTAGCACCAACATGCAAAATGCATAGCGGTGGTTTAGTACATCATAACAATATATAATCACATAATAATATATTAAATTAAAATGTTTAAATAACCATTTCTAGGCTATTCTGAGCATATATCAACTGAACGTGAAAGACAAATATCCACAATATAAGAGCACCATAATAATGAGTCCAATAACATTCATCATATATAAACATAATCTCCAGTCCAAATCTGAATACAAAATAAACCATGCATCATCATGAAGATAAGATTGAAGTATTACTTGTATTGTTTTAAAATGGAAGCACTTCCATGTTAAGAATGTTAAGCCCTCCTTAAGGGGTGTTATTGACCATCATCATATTGTCCCCTCATTTCTGCACCCTCTCTTACTTCTGTGCCTATTTAGGATCCTGATTGGGCCTCTTCGGGCACCATCCATCCCATTTGGCACATTTTTAAGGGGTTCTGACTCCCTAGGTCAAGGTCGACCTTGATTTTGACCCAGGTCCCCCTTTCCAGTTTGAAAGTTTGTCAGCTTTCGGGGGTCATTAAAAGTTCATTTCCCACTTCCAGGTCGACTGTTTTGGGTTATGAAGCGATGACTCTTAAATTATATTTAATATAGGTCCTCTTCTAGGGATATGGGTCTAATTGGAATTTAATTCTCCTATGTAGGCATCTCTAGAAGATTGTGCCCTAGATTCACATATAAGGAATTTTTCTCCTCTCATTTTCTCTAAGTCATATTAAGTATGAATCATCAACTATCCAAGAAGAAAAAATTCAAGCATCCATTGTTCTACATGTTTTCAAGATTTCAAAGTGTTCAAGTGTTCCTCTCAAGCATTCAAGTTCTCCATTGAAGATCAAGGATTCAAGCACTCAAGCCTTTGAAGGGATTTGGTTCAAGCATTCAAGATTCATCATTCAAGCCCTAGATCTATCCATCGTGGTGGTGTGATCTTCCTTCAAGATCCTTTGTGCATCCTCAAGATTCATTAATTCTCTCTTCAAGGTGGATTCCAAGCATACATTCATGGAGGTTTATGGTTTCTAATATTGAGCCCAAGCTTTCATATTTACATATTTGTTTACATTTGAAATACAATTGCATATCTATTGAATACCATAGCTTCATTATTAGATTTACTTCTACTAATTGCTAGCATTCTTTATTTCAATTATTGATTTCAAGGTTAATTCCTAAATTGGGGTTTGACTAATGAAAACCCCTCCCCCCAACAAACAAACCATTTTTCTTCCAGGGACAGGTTCAGAACAACGAGTTGGAGTGCAGATTCGGATACCCTTTTCAACAAACTATCGAGATCCAGAAACAAATTTTTTGTCTAAGGTTTTAGAGGTCAATTTTGCCCTAGGTCAGAATCAAAAATTTTGGTTCAATGGTGACATTGACTTAAGGGTCAAAATTGGAACTATGCTAGATCAGAAAAAGATTTATGGGTTTTGTCTATCTCTGTGTTTCTGTTCCAAATTCGGTTGCAGATTTTCTAGAAACTTAGTGCAGGCCCCCAAAAACAACATTCTTCAGATCTGTAACATTTCAAGGTTAGTACTTTTCTCATATTCATTTCAATTAAAGCTATTAATCTTTCTAAATCTATCACACATTCTTTTCTATAAAACAGAATTTAAGATCTCCCTCTTTGCTCTCATTTCCAATAGATTGATTCATTTATGTATTGATCCTTCCTTTGGGGTTAATCAAGCTGGATCCTTCCTTTGTGTATTTGAGATTAAAAGGAACATCTTATCTTCCCCTCACATTTCAATAAACATTCTAATTTCAAATATATCTCATTCCTACATATGTAAAATCTTTATATTACATTACTAACATCATATTCTAACATTTAAAATTAGCAATGATATAGGTGAAGAAATTAAGGTACCATAGTCTGCTACATCACTCGGTGCAACCACTAGATCAAATCACACATTTAAACATGGAATAACAATATCAGGGTACAATCTGATAACTCCCAATATATATAGTATCCTAACAAGGTAAGCAATCATAATTAGGTAACCACTGATACATACCTCGGTGAAACCATCAAAACATGTCATAAGCCAAATAGGCATATAACAATCATAACCACAACAATAATCTCGGATTGAGCACAAGAATATACTAAACTGGGTGCATCTCAAAATGCAAACATAATACCAACACAAAGGAATAATCACCAAAACATAATAATCCCTCAAAACTCAGAATAAAAGTCTCAGAAGACTTAGCATCACCAATAGTAATACAACTAGCATAAAGACAAACAAGTTGTCGACGCAATAACATAGATAAAATCATCCTGAAGGTACAAACTCTCACAGGTCCAATATGATCATGAATTACACACATGAAACCATCAAAGCCACATCAACCAATATGGCATGCATAACCATGAATAGGCTCCAGCGCTAGCTGCCCGTCCGACTCCACCTATAAGGCATCCCAATCTATAACGTGAGACTCATCATAAATATATTTTCTCAAAACAGAAACATGAAACACATCGTGGATGCGTGACAGGCTAGGTGGCAGGGCTAGACGGTAAGCAACTGGTCCCATCCTCTCTAATATCTCAAATGGTCCCACAAATCAAGGTGCAAGCTTAGAGCCCTTTCCAAAATGGATTGGACTCTTATGAGGCCGCACTCTCAAGAATACTCTATCTCCAACCATGTATACCTGTTCTGTCCTCTTTGCATCGACATACTTCTTCTATCGATCCTGCGCCTCTAGGAGACGCTGCCTAATTAAGGCTACCTACTGCTCCATCTCTAGTACTAACTGGGGACCAATGGTAACCCTGTCCTCAATCTTGTCCCAACTCAAAGGTGTCCTGCAAGGTCTACCATAAAGTGCCTGATACGGTGGCATACCCAAAGATGATTGATGCCCATTATTATAGGCAAACTCTACTAGGTGTAAATATTCCTCCCACTTGGCCTAATGATCCATAACATAGATGCAAAGCATATCCTCAAGAACCTGATTCACTCTCTCAGTCTGACCATCTGTCTCTAGGTGGTAAGTTGTGCTAAAGTTGAGCTTGGTGCCCAAAGCTGCCTGCAATTCTCTCCAAAAAGATGATGTGAAGAGAGAGTCCCTATCAGAAATGATCTTCTGAGGAATGCCATGCAGTCTGACTATATCCCTCAAGAAGACCCGAGCCACTGCCGGGGCTGTAAAAGTGGTATGAACAGGTGAGAAGTGGGCCACTTTGGTCAACTTGTCAACTGTCACCATGATAGCATCGTGGCGACGAGATGACATAGGAAGACCAACGATAAAATCCATGGATATAACATCCCACTTCCACATAGGTACCTCGTGAGGCTGAAGGAGCCCTCCAGGATGACCATGCTCGGCCTTCACCCTCTGGCATTCAAGACACCTGGCTACTAACTCCGTGATGTGTTGCCTCATACCCGGCCAATGATAGAGCTATCTCAAATCAGCATGCATCTTCTTAACTCCAGGATGCGCCACATAAGGGGCTCTATGAGCCTCTAGCATGATGATATTACGCAAATCCCCAGAAGAAGGTACATAAATGCGTCCTCTATGATGTAAT
>MU228288.1:1479911-1512396 GCA_018584345.1 Thuja plicata | reverse complement strand
TGGAATGTGGAAATATTCTAACATAAGCATCAAAGACATAAAGGTCAAGATGACTGTGATGTTAGCTTACCCAATTTAATATAGCAAAACCACGCTCACATCAAGGCATAGAGGCCAGGATGACCAATAGAATGGTTGTGAAAAAATAGTGAAGCATAAAGCAAGAAGCAAATAAAAACATATTTCATGCCCCAAGTCCTCTAGCTATGCATCCCAAAGAGACTTATTTGACAAGGACACTCAACGAAAATCAATAACAATCAGCTCACAAAGAAAAGATCATAACATAGCTCAAGCATTAAGTGTTGTGTTTAGAAATTTAAGTGTGTTAATTGATACTGAGTTCCGAGGATAAGGATCGAATGCTTGCAAGCAGGAAAGACCACATGACAAAACTGGGAAGACCAAATCGATAAGTGTTGAAAAACACTCGATGTAAGGGTTGTATTAAAAAATACAGTTGGGGTGGTGTTGAAAAACACCATTTATGAGATGTCTTAAAGACTAATGCATCCAAGAGACCAAAGCTAACACAGTTATGCCCCCTAGAAAAAGACAAAGACCAATTCCAAACCAAGGCAACAAGGACAAGGCATGATGGAGAAAGGCTAAGTGTCGCGGACACGCGCTAAGAAATAGGGGTGCAAAGGCCTCAAGTAGTGCCTGTTTTCAGGTTTTCACCACTTGAATTTTATTACAATTTTTTCATTTTTTTTCAAGACTTTTTATAAAATTTTTTTTTGAATTTTTGCTACTAAGGCGCCTGTTTCCAGGTTTTCACCAAGGCACTTTTTCTATATTTTTTTTGAATTTTTAAATTTTTTGTATTTTTTTGTATTTTTGGAATATGTAATTTTTTTGAGATACATCAAAGCGCCTATTGCTAGGTTTTCACTAAGATGATCATTTTTTCAGGACATTTTTCGATTTTTAGAATTTTTTACAATATATCATTTTTTGGATTTTTTCATAATCAATAATTATGCACAAAGGATGCCCCTAGATAGAATGGGCATCATGGATAGAACTTCTTTAGGTGCAAGACATTGATAGGCTCAGGGAGCTACTCTCCCTCTTCTGTAGATAGTAAATAAACACCTGTCCCAAAAGTTGTTGTAATAATGTAAGGTCCAAGCCAATTAGGTTCAAATTTCCCCTTTTGATCTCTATGTTGTTGATTCTTAGGATTTTGACGAAGGACAAGATCTCCCACTTGGAATTCTCTAGGGAGAACCTTTTTGTTGAAGGCTTTGGACATGCGCTTTTGATAAACCCTTATATGGTCAAATGATGCTTGACATTTTTCATCTAGAAGTTCTAACTCGTGAAGTCTCATGGTGCGGTAGTCTTCATCTGTAACTAGACCGTGGAGAGACACTCGAAGTGAAGGAATCTCAACCTCCAAAGGTAACACTGCTTCAACGCCATATGCAAGGGCAAAAGGAGTAGCCCCAGTAGGAGTATGAATACTCATTCTATAGGCCCACAAAGCCAGATTTATCTGTAAATGTCAATCTCTACCATTCTTACAGACTGTTCTATGTAAGATTTTAAGAATGGTCTTGTCTGATACCTCTGCTTGACCATTTCCTTGCGAGAAGTAAATGGAGGACCAATGTTGTTTAATCTTGAATTTCTTGCAGAGTTGTTTAAGGTCCTTACGGGTCATACAACAAATTGCCAACTAGTTGTCGATACAATGTAGGATCCACTGAAGGCAAAGTACAAGAGGTAGACAAAGTAACACGTGACTGAAAAGGTGTGGGAGCAGGCTTGCAAGAAAGCATGTCAAAGTGTTGAAGCATGTCAAGAGCATACTTATGCAGATAAATGAAGATCCCAGTAGAGGAATGAACAATCTGAAGACCAAGAAAGTAGTGTAATGGACCAAGGTTAGTCATCTTGAACTGCTCCATCAATGCGCGCTGAATATCTTAAATCAAAGAAGATGAGCTACCAGTGATGAGAAGATCATCAACATATAGAACAAAGATCAAAAAACCATCCTCAAGATGCTGAATATACATTGTAGGATCAAAATGACAATGTGTGAATCCCGTGGAAAGTAAAAAAGAGTCCATCTTCTCATACCAAGCTCGAGGGGCTTGTTTGAGACCATACAAAGAACGTAAAAGTCTACAAACCAAGGAGGAATCCTGCACAAATCCCTAAGGCTACTCCATGTAGATCTCCTTAGTAAGGTCACTGTGCAAGAATGCACTCTTCACATCCATCTGAAAAATGGGCCATCCCTGAGAAGCTGCGAGGGATAAGACAAGGTGAATATAGTTCATCTTGGTGACAGGGGAAAATGTCTCAGTGTAATCAATACCCTTAACCTGTGAGAAACCCTTCCCAATAAGACGTGCCTTATACTTATCAATAGAACCATCATCAACAAACTTAGTACAATACAACCACTTGCATCACACTAACTTTCTTCCCTTAGGAAGAGAAAAAATATCCCATGTATGATTCTTCATCAAAGAATAATACTCCTCCATAACACTGTCCCACTCAGAATGTCCTGTCGCAGCTGAAAAATTCTGAGGATCATCACAAATGGCATAGTTCAGAAGGCTAGAACCCACAATATGAGACCAGGTATGATGGGAAGATGAAGGGTCACCTGCCATAGATCTTGCAACCTCAACAGTAACACGGGCCCATATAGGCATCTGTGGAGGATCTTGTGGTGGAGGTAAAGGGGGATCACCAAGATCATCATCATCATCGTCCAGAAAATAACTTGGACGAGATGAGGGAGTAGTGGTAAGTGTAGTAGACTCTGGAGATAGGGTATCTACTGCAGGAAGATAGCATCAAAATGAAAGGCCCTTGATCATGCATCCACAAACTACTCTCCCTTCTTGCAAATATTTAAAATGAAATTATATTGAAATCTGGAAAATAACTTGGACGAGATGAGGGAGTAGTGGCAAGTGAAGTAGACTCTTGAGATAGGGTATCTAGTCGCTCATCAAATTGGACATCCCATCAAAACAAGACCTCTCTGGAATCAAGATTAAACAACCTGTACACCTTGACATCCTCACAGTAGCCAAAAAAAATGAGGGGTCATCTCTTCCGCTCCATTTCTCTTATCTGAGCATCAGGTATAAATGCCCATGCTTCACTACCAAAAACCCATAATGAAGATACATCAGGCTTGACATGAGACCAAGCCTCCTCAAGAGTCATATGTCGAACTCCCTTATGGGGCATCCGATTCTGAATATAGTTGGCACAATTAACTGCCTCTACCCAAAAAGAGGAATCCATGGACCTGGACTAAATCATACAATTTTCCATCTCCCGAAGTGTTCTGTTCTTTCTCTCTGCTACACCATTCTACTGAGGGGTGTAGGGAACTGAAAACTAAAGTTGTAGACCGTGTTCAGAGCAAAAATATCTAAAATCTTGATACACATACTCCCCCCATTGTCTGTACATATTCACTGAATAGAAAGACTAGATTGATTCTCCATAAATGTCTCAAAGATTTGAAATGAATCAAAGACATCAAACCTGTACTTAAGAAAGTACACCTATGTGCACCTTGAGAAGTCATCAATGAAAGTAAGCACATATCTAGCACCAGAAAAAGGAGTAGGAAATGACATGAGGTCACTATGTATCAACTCTAGTGGTGCCAAAGCTTGAGTAGCTTGTCCCTGAGGAAAATGATCCCTATGTTGTTTTCCAAGAACACAACCTTGACAAACACCATCGGTGCAAGAAATCTGTAGAAGCCCAAGAACAATTGCTTGTGTGCTCATCTGCTGAAGATATCTTTAATTGACATGGCCTAAATGCTCAGGCCAAAGCCTGCTCACTGTATCTACATGTGCTATAAGAGAGGAACATGTACCATCAGAAGGCTCAAATCCATCAAATATGTATAAGCAGGATGCAGAGTCAACACTCCTAGTAGCCACAATTGAATCAGAATCATGGAAGTCCCGAATAACCACATCATGTGGTGAGAACTCAATTCTCTTACCAGAACCAGAGTGACAAATCTAGTAGATAGACAAGAGGTTCGTCAAGAGATCAGGGACCACAAGAACATTCTAGAGAGAATTCCCAGCTAATGCAACAAAACCTGAACCTAAGAATGAAAGATATGATGAGTTACCAATAACAATCTGTGAAGTGGCATAAGGAGAAAGTGAGGTGAACAACTATTGAGTGTTAGTCATGTGGTGAGAGGCACCTGAATCTAAAATCCAAGTGGGCCCAAAAGTCGATGCTCACGCAATAAGAGCATGACCTTTCCCTATAAGGGAGGATGTGGACCGAGGAGAAGAAATGTGATGCTCCTACATAGCTTCCTCTAAAGCCTCCAAACATATCCAACACCTAGAAATGAGATGTCCATCCTTTCCACAAAAACTACAAGTTTCACCTATTTTCTTCTTAGTCTTGGAGGAAGACTCAACAGACTTTGAAGAAGATTTACCCTTTGAAGGGTGAGCTGGAGGTTTTGAATCAATTTTCTCTGTAGGTTTGGAGGTAGACTCACTGCCTGCTGAATCTTCTTCGATTTTGCTTTCTATTTTGGTTTCCCCTGTGATGTCTGAGAGACCAATGCTTTGCTCATAGATCCAGAAGTAGCATCCATCTGTTGAAGCTTTGCCTGCTCTCATGTCAAACGATCACAGAAAGCCTCAAAGGAAGGTGTAGTGTGCCTAACACCCAAAGCATCCATAGTGGAGTAGAAAGTGGAAGAGAAGATCTGAAACTGTCCTCTCAGCTTTGAGAGTATCAGAAAGATACACTCATCATCTGACTTGTTCTTCCCACATCCGTATAAAATTGAACAGAGAGACTTGAACTTCATCAAGAAGTCCTGAGTGGTGGGAAAATTGTCAGGAGTCAAAGATGTCAACTCTGCATCAAGCTGTAGTTCCTTGAACTCATTAACAGTTTCAAACAAATCTGTAAACTTTCCCTAAATAGCCCGAGGAGTGTGCAAATTCTCCAAGTGAAATAGGAGACTGTCAGAAACATTCAGTGCCATTAAGCCCATGGCTTCATCCATTTTATTCCTATGCTGAAGAATCTCAAAAGAACGCTACAGAGCAAGTTGGTTCTCATCCAGACAAGACCATAAGTCACGTGACATTAGCAGTCTGGTCATGTGTGCTTTCCAGGTGTGGTAGTTATGCGGTGTCAGCCGGGCAACTAAAGGGTTCAACATTGAGAGAAAGAAGACAAAAGTAGAAGGGTCTTTTAGAAGTAAATGACTGAAAGTTAAATTCACCCCACAATATAGTATACTATCTCCCATTCACCAAAATTAAGTACGAAAGCACAAAAAAAAGAAGAAAACCTGGAGTCCAAATGTAGAGAGGGAGGAAACTGAAGCCTCAACTTTGACACTGAAATAAGGAACTCAAATGGCCAAATTTGAAGACAAAACCCACATGGTGGTATCCGACTTGGAAAGATCTTTCCGACGATATCTTGTTTGCTGAAAAATGATACTGTATGTTCAAGCTATGAGCAAAAGACTGATAGGAGGTCAGAAAATTGAGGTCTCTGGAAAAACACAAAGTCGGGAAAAAATTTGATGTCCAAATGGCCGTCACCCACTCATTGGAAGAAATTTGACGGGTGTTCGGTCATCACCTAGCGATTGATGATGTCATGCCTGAAAAACAACTAGAAAATTTTTTGTCACCGTAAAGGTGACGTTAGCAACCGGTATGTTGATGTCAGCATACCGCAGGTGGGCGACGGTGATGGGGGTGGCGCGTGGGTTGACCATTGGTGGTGGGGAAGCGCCAGCGGGGCGTGGGCTATGCGACGGCTGGGCTAAAAAAACCTTAAAAATTTTACTTTTTTTTTTGAAAATCGTGTCGTACGGCCCTAGAAGCCAAATTTTTTTTGCCTCAAAGACACAATAGGCCAAATAGGTTGTGCCTTATATCAAAATGGGGGATTTTGGGGCCTTGTGGACTCAACTGTGAGGCCAATTTTTGTCTAGAGTGCACCAAAAAAGACTTCACCCCCAGACTCAAGACAAAAATCCCAAAAAAGCTGAATTTTTCCCCTTCGAATCATGACTTCAAAAAACACCAGAACATGCAGCAACAGTACAACTCTGATACCATGTAGGATTTGAGAAATAAAAATCCATAAAACCCGAAGAACACCTGCATGCAAATACCTGTTACAAGGAAGAAGCATAAAGGAGGAAAAAGCAGAAACTCAGAAGTACTCCAAAAGCAACAAAGCAAAAATGTATTCCAAGTTATATAACAATAATTACAAAGTTTAACCTAATAAGGTGAACAAAACCCTAAAGGCTAAAAAATCTAGGTTGTGCATTAATAATTAATATAAATATTAATTATAATGCACCTAAGATATAACATAAGAAACAAAGAGTAATAAAACAACTTAGCTAATAAAATCAACATGATTTAATTAATAAGCCTAAAGTATGATTACTCTAACAAACCTCACTCGGGAAAATACATCTGATTGGAAACTGAAATTATAACAATGATAACACATAGCTCAACTGGACACTTGCCAAGAGCACGGATTCCCATGGAATTCATAAGTCATCTTGTCAGCGTACGAGGAAGACACACAATGCCCAAAACACTCAACTAGCCTTATCTAGGAGTTTAGATCTCACAAGATCCAACATAAGCATGCTTACATGCACATAGTGAACTCAACTAACACCATGTAACAAAGGAATAACAATATGCAAGGGGCTAGATCCGGGAAAATCAACAAGAATGAATAACAAATCTCACTCGGGAAAATACATTTGAGTGGAAACCAAAATTCTAACAATAATAACACATAGCTCAAGTGGCCACTTTCCAAGAGCGTGGATTTCCATGGAATTAATAAGTCATCTCATTAGCATACGAGGATGACACATAATGCCCAAAACAACAACTCACTCAAAAAATCCAACGAACCGACAACAAGGCAAAATCTGCAAATTTAACTTAACGGAGTACTTTCAGATCTGGATATAAAAATATCGGGAATGCCCTCTATCCATTCCAACTCCACTATCCTAATCCTTATAGAAAAGGCTACCAAAAACATAATTTAAAACATTCCAACATAACAACAGGCAAGAATTGGGTGACACAAAACGAGGCGATGTAAAAAACACTCAACATTCAAACTCCTCGAAATTTGATGAAATTGAAAACCCACTTCTAAAACATGCCCAAACTACCAAAAATAAAATAAAATTCAATTTCTGGGCACACATACAAATTATGGAAACATAACTAGATAAAAACTTCAAATCCAAAAACATGGAAATAAAGAAATGTTTGTGCCCGCCCAACCGGGTCATGGAAATGCATAAAAACAGAGGGGAACTCTAGTTCTCAACCCCCAAACTTTAGCAATTTATTTCATTTGAAAATATGAAGTAAATAAAAAATGGTGAGATGCTCTACCTCACACGACTGGTAAAAACCAAGAAAGGGAAAAAAATTACGAAGAATCCACCCTTACACAGTCTGCCTCACATTGTCTCCTTTGTGTATCCATATATTGCTGATATTGGTAAGCTTGATGAGCCAACTCCTCTTGTTGTAAATCAAACTTCTGTTATCTCTTGATACCACCTATTTGCTTAGTAAATTCCACCAATAGTTTCTTTATCTCACTAACATTCATATTGTTCATCTTTCAAGGATAATTTTGGATAACAACCATGTTGGTTTGGCATAAAATACTCTTCATAGGAATAATTATGAGCATAGTGAGGCTACCATGAAGACTGAGCAAGGGTGGTTGGGTTGTAAGCACGATGGGAATGCTAATAGGTCATTGTTAATGAGTTATTTCAAATGAGGGAAACGAGTTGTTCAATTTGGAATGGGAGATAAGAAGGTATATGAACAACATTTTCATGAAATGAAGGGTGATAGGACACATCTCCATGAAATGAATACATATTGAAGAATCTAAACAAGCTGGAAATTCATGGAAATATTTTGAAGCAAGAATAAACATGTCTTAATTTTTACATAATAGCACTTAGGCCATTTGAAATCAATGATTTGGCTTTAGATAGAGTTGTTGTGCGCAACAATTGCCTCCAAAAGCAAAAACTATTAATACACACATCAAATACTGACAATGCATGGAAAAGTTTGGACTAAAATAATCCAAATTGTTCCACGAGATATGCCAAAGAATAGTTGTTAGGTAAGTATGTGCCCTTGTTGTGCTCTCATCTCAACTATCTATTGAAATATAGGATGATGTCATAGAATGTGGGCTTTGCTGGCTAGGAACCAACCCTCTCTAGAAGTTGGTCTTAGCCATCAAACCCCACACTCTATGATACCATTGCATTTTTAACAATTAGTTGAGTTGAGATCTCAATAGCGCATACTTAGTTTACAACTGTAATAAGAATTTAACAACATATACCAAATAAGATATGCAACCCACCATATGATAAATTTTCACCTCACTTATTGGACAATACCTAAACCCAATAACTCAGGTTCATCAATAAAATCCATACCATGTGAAATTTTATCAATACCTAATTGTAGATTTATATGAGTTTATCTCATTGACTCGTACTACAAAAAAAAAGACTAAAACTTGCATAAGGGTTTGGTGAGTCCTTAACCATGATATACATCACAATTCACATTAATGTATGAATGAAAAGGAAACAAGTCCAAGTTCCCCATTGTATAAGGTGATATTCTATTATGTACATAAATATCACTCTTTTTATTTTTTTTCTTTCTATTTGTGGATATTATTATAGAACAATGTTTAATGCTTATTTCTTTTTTAGTTAGATGCTACTCGTGAAATCTTGTGCTTTTAGGTACAAGATGGAGCATTTTTTACAAGTATCACATGTTAAATATTTGTCCATATCTATATCATTTTACAAACACATGCTATTTATTTTCACATTGATTGCTTTCTTACTTTAATATGCATGATTCACATTAGTTAACATGAAAACTAAAGTCAAGTAAAAATATAATGGTAGATATTGTAAGCCAAACACTTTTCCCCCTTTTAGAGCAAAATTGATCTATTCATCCAAAATATAATGACCAATGCATAACTGGTTTATTTACATGTAAGATATATCAAAGAACACCAAGACCTGAAAGCATACAATAACCTTTCACAAGTCAACAAATTGATGCACAAAGTATGCCTATCATACATAGATGAAGAGTGTATAAAATATACATTTCTCAACCTTGCATATATAGGAAAGGACGGGATGTGGGAAGGTAAGAGTGAAACTCTGACTTTCCCTCGAAAGGTGCAACATTGGTGAGATCACTTGCCATGTGGGAGCAAGTGACAAGTATGCACGTTTAGGTATCTTAAACGACAAGGACACATATTTCAATAACATGAGGTGAGATTAAAACATGAAAAAATCTATGTAAAGTTAAGCTAAGTGTGACAAGGTTAAGATTAAAAAGGTGATACCCTAACTAGATATGTAAAGACATTATTTACACGAACAAAAATTTGGCAAATATCACTTGATGGAACTTAATTTCAATCATCCCAAGAGTTTGGACTTGATTCACAATTTTATCTTTCCTCATCTAGAGTTAATTTTGTGAATGTAGATTTGATCTTAGTTTAGATTTGCAACAATGGACTTAACCCTCAAACTTTTGAATTCAATTCGAATCATGGCCCCAAATTTCATCCTCCCTCATAGTTGTTGCTTGCTACCTTAAGTGTAAAATGTTCAAATTTGAATGATAGTGTGTTATACAAAAGGATGACCCCTAATTATCCTTAACATAAAGAAACACAAAGAACTCACATAGAGAGAATCTCAATTTCACATTCCATCAAAATTAGAAGAGCATATCATTTACATTAGCACTGATAAAAATGTATTAGGCATTTGCGTGGTTGCTTGAAGTGTCCATGATCTTGTAAAGAATGTTGATTGATCTAAGGCTTTGACCAAGACAAAAAGAGGGAATCAAGTTTCTTCTTGTGCTTAGCACAACAAACTCTAGTAGTGCTTATCAACTCCCGAAACAAACAAGACTTAAAAAATTAGAGTTATCCATATCAAGTTCATAGAAAATAAATAAATTTGAATATAAAAAATTAGTCAAATAAACACAAAAAACATTTTTACAAAGATAAAAGACAAAAATAATCTAAAATTACAATTAATAATCTAAAATTATAATTAACAATCTTAAATCACAATTAATAAAATTATTTGTCTAATAACATTCTTCTAATAATAAAATTCTAAACATAAACACAATGATACCTAAATTTCTAAAACCCATCCATCATAGTTACTTAATTTTCATATATACTTATCAACTTACATTACAATGCCTACTTGCTATCAAGTTTGATTTATTATGTCCCTAAATTATTTATTAATTTTCAATGTAAGCTGTGTTGTTACCATACAACAATATAGTTTGAAAATAATATTTGCTTTTTTCAAGTTCAAAAGAAAAACGTGAATATCAAAATTATTTCATTTTATTAAAAACCTGTTCTTTCAGGAGAGTTTTGTTTTAAAATGACACCCCCGTTTAACCAGAAAAACGAAACCTGAAATTCGTAGCTGGTGGCAAAGAGTGGTCTCATTCATCTTTAAATCTTTTTTGATCGAAAGCGCGGAGTTCAAGAGAGGAGAAATATACAGGTGCTCTGCAATTCAATTTGAATTCTTTCCTAAGGTACAAAAGGAAATAAGGACGGATGGATTTGTGATCCGCCTCCCAAATCGAGCAGGAAAATTCATTATTTGGAGGGCCAACATTGTAGGTATTAGGGTACGTTGCGGATCGGGTTTACAAGGAGCAAAACTGATGGAATGCGTTACCAGATCGGACAGAGTAATTTGGGACTAATGATTTTGGTAGAAATTAGTGATTTTGCAAGGTAGGATTTAGAGGTGGCATCATGTTGAGGCTGAGGGCATTCCGTCCTACAAGCGAGAAGATCGTGAAGGTGCAGCTGCATCCGACACATCCATGGCTTGTTACGGCAGATGCATCCGACAATGTCGTTGTCTGGAATTGGGAGCACCGCCAGGTCAGTACACGTTTACTAAATTTATTTGTTTTGTTTTGATTTTTATTATGAAATTTAGCGCGCTGCCAGATCATAAATCAAAACATGAAAAATTATATACGGATATCCGCACGGATATAAACAGGGTAGAATTTGGGTCGCACTGGCTGTGGTGGTTTGTGGACCTGGCAATGCCTGCAAAAATGGCTGTCACACTATGTGGCAGGCCACCATCCATATCCAAATCAACAAATTACATCTCGAGGAACCGAAAGGGAAACTTACATTACCTATAACAGCAGTGCGTAAGCGTCAAGCTTTCCGGCGTGGTGTAATGGTAATGGGACGCACTCCGATGAACATCAACCAGAGTCTTTTCAATAATGCCAACCATAATTCCTACGGGTATTGGGGAGGCTGTGGTTTAACAGTTATAGTTTACATTCAATTGTGACTCATATTCCCATGCAACAGGCAAAAGAAAGAACAGCGGGTCCTAAGCATTCATCTTCCCCTAAAAAAATGATCGTAAGCAGTTTCATCAGTTTTAAAATTATTTTTTGGTATTGATTGAAACTCACAGAGACACAAGGACATATTTCTCTCATAAATACTTCCTGCAACTTAAAAGACCAGGTCTTGCAATCCTGTGAAACGTGAAAATTATACTCTCGAGATCAAATAACAAGATGTATGTACCCTTTGAAAGCTCTAGGCACATTCATAAGAACTGTATTGATGAATGGAAGGGAAGAGGAATATTACTGTATTTGCAAGAAAACAATTACCTAAAGCGAACTGCATAAGCTTCATTCTAGCCATTTAAGCTTTAGAATCTAGCTTGAGTGGAAGTGTCCAGCTGTATCTTTCATTGATTTTTCCTATCTAGATTCCTTGGAACTAGTGCCAAACCTACTATCCAAAGAAAGGTTTTGGCAATTTTCTATTTTGAGCTCTTGTCCTATGATGAGAGATTTGACACATCTGATGATCTTTACAATCTAAATCTTGTCAGACATATTTGGGTCTCAATTGCTCTTCCAAACTGACTATGCTGCTTCTCCAAATTTCATTGGTTTGTGACTCTTTGCTGCTTGACCAAATATAATTCAATCTGTCTCAATCTTCTCAAGTTTGAGTCACCATGGTACAATCATATTGCTTGGCTGAAATAATACAACTTCAAGGTGTTTTGAAATATTTATTATAGCAGAAGGGAAAGGTTTGCTTATCTCCGGCCATTATCTTCACTCTTATCTTTCCTACTGCTAAAATCCCTGTTGTTACAAATAGCATTGCCTTGTACAATGTAGTAATTGTAAGAGTTGATGATCAATGCTATTGAAGCCAAGGATTACTTGCAACTAGAACAACTTTCCACACAAGAGAGAAGGAATGAAAATGCTGCAAAGCTAGAGAATTCATTAGATGCATAAATGAAAACTGGTCTGATATACAATGAAAAAAAGTTAAAACTTTATTTTTTATTTTTTATAAAGACAAGGATGAAACCCAAGGACTTAGTAAGATCATGACAAGTGTTCTAATCTATATTATGCAAGATACAAAAAGAAAATGACCTAAGCAAGTGTAAGATTTGGCTATGGAGATAGCGACCCAAGATCTAGAGGCCAAATGGAAAGCACAATAACAAGAGATAAATAATATGATAAGAATAAACTGCATTCGTATAAAGAATGCAATACAATCAACTAGAATCAACTTGAATTGAATATTACATAGGAGACCCCTTGGTTATATAGCCAAGGTGAGATAAGGAGTGAATGAGACAATGACATGATAATCAAGAGACAACTTATCACCCACCCAAGGTCGAATCACATGTCCGCTAGATGCGGATCATCCATTGTGTAATGTGCAACAAAGGTGGAGAGTGATAAAGTGATAAGTGCACTAAAGGCGGAGTCAACACATAAAGTGGAATGTGAAAACATGATAACACCACCTAAAGTGGAAATGCTCCAAAAAGCTCCTATGTGGTCCCTAAGTAAGCTTAAATAAAGTGTAATTAGTACTTAGGTGTGAATTAACCAAGGTAAAATGTCTTAATTACACCAACAATAAGCTTAAATATGCAAGTGTGAATATGACCTTTTATGAAACTAGCTAGGTAATATACCATGTTTACACCAACACACCCCATTAAGTGCATTTTTTGGATTACGAAAAAATGTAAAGATGTTTAATGTCCCCTTTTTGGGATTGCCCTAAATCTTGCCCTAAAATCTCAAATTCCATTCAAATAAGAAAGGTAAGATAGTTAGAGGTATAACTTTACCAATTTAAAATGCTCTTTTACAAGATAAACCTTGATTTAAGTGCTGCAACCATATTAAACCACACACACACACACACACACACACACATATATGTATGTATGTTGTTTATATATGTATGTACACATATGTAATTCGTAAATCTCAATTTTCTCCATTAGGGTTAGTAATCACACATATAAATACAAATACATATAATTATCATAATTCATTAGATAGGTCCAATCACAATAGAGTTTAAATGAAGGAGCATGATAGGATTGACCTGAAGCAATCTTCACACTAAACCCAAGAGCAAGCACTCACCCTCTTTGTTCCAAGTGGTAGTTACCTTGAACATCCAACATGGGGTGGTCTACCTAGTGGGATGCTTGTATCTGCACCTCCTATCATGTTTACTTATTCATTCTCTTATGAATTGAGAGCATGATGGGTTTCAATCAAAGGCTTTCTCTACCAACCAATACACACTATGGAATTCCTTAGAGAATCATATAAGGCGACGAGAACTTCTCCTTTCCAATCAAGTCCGAGAGAATAGAATGAACATCTAGTCATTCGGCCCCTTGCCTCTAGCCAGGGGTGGTGCACTTGATGAGGATCTTAGTGCTCCTTCCTGCTTATCATGTATTTCTTCCTTCACCCCGTGAATCATACACATGAATACGCACAAGGTATGAATCATACACATAAATACACATTAGACATGTAAGTCATGAAACACATAAATACACATCAGACATGAAGCAATACACATAAATACACGTCAGACATGTAAGGCATGTTGCATGAAGCAATACACATAAAGAAACAAACTATTCATGAGGAATTTTCTCATGGAGTAAACATGCTGAAGTCCATCAGTCGTGAAGCAAACACAAGGCATACATGTGAAGAGCACGCATATAAAATACACATGGAGTAAGCATGCTTATATTATACATGAAGTAGCTAAAGGCACGTACATATAGAAATGCATGACCTACTTGATTTTATTTTTAACATACTTAAGAAAAGGGCTGAATAGTTAATCCTAATTAGCGGCGGTTAAAGTAGGTTTGTCCTGCATGGTGGCAAGATTATTGCTCTGATACCAATTGCAATGTCCCCATTTTGGGATTGCCCTAAAATCTTTACAATCAACCCCAAGAGCACCGAATGAACACCCAGTCATTTGGCCTCTTGGCTTCTACCCATTGGTTGGCGTACTTGATGGGGGTCTCAGTGCTACCGCCCCTTATCACATATTTCTTCCTTCACCCCATAATGGAATGGCTGGTTGGATCAGAGTATTAATTGAATCCTTATTAATATAACTAATTATGCATATATTAAAAATGATAGCAAAAGTGAAAATATCTAATACCAGCAAGGGTATATATTACTTATCTTACCCGAGTATTTCCAAGCACCTTACAAATATCAAAGTCTGCTGCCTTCCTCTCTTTGTTAATTCTGAGATCAGTTATGAGGTTCAATTCTCCCTTGAATATTGCTTGATCTCCTTGGTGGCTCGATGATGATTGGATTGATGCCTTTCTTCTCCTTAAATATCATTCTACTCTGCTGAAGGGTTATGTCTTTGGAAGTGGCCTCCTTTCTCCCATGACTGGTGTTTGTTTCACTTTCTTAATTGCTTTTAATTGCCGTTTTTTAATTTCTAATTGACGTTTATTTCTGAATTCTTCTCCAATTCCAAGCTGATTATTCCATATTCCGTTTTCCAATTTTCCTTGCTGCCCCACTCCAAATAAAATGTCTTTCCTTTTAAATTTCTATATCCAAGTGAAGTGATGCATCTCTTTGAACAGAGATCTCTTTTCTAAGAGACATGGCTTTCTATTTAAACTCTAAGTGCTGCTTTATACTGTCTATTAATAAAGGTAATGATTATTAGGTATGTTGTAATTTTTTCTTTTACTAATTGTGCTATTTCAAGGATCACCGCACATGACTTGGTTAAGATAATAAATATTAATGCTGTCGCTGCCTTTATTATCCAAGGAATCGCTGCCCAGCATTAATGAATATAAATTTTCTTAAAGGTAATTGCTGTTCTTGTTTGGTGATTGCCAAAGTCTTTTGCTGCAATTTGCTTGCTGTGAGGTTTGCAGTAGTGGTGGTATGACATAGTCCCAGCTACCCAAAGACTATTTCTGCTATCAATGTACAATACATGTTCCCCTTATAGGAGAGAGAGACAAAGCCTATGTAGTCCCTCTCACAATATTTAATTTAATCTTCTATGGTGATGGTGTATTCTAGCAAAGGATGATGGTGAAGATCCACGGACACCAAACAATATTCCTCATATTGGGAAGAAACAAAACCAAGGAGAGTTGAAGGATGTTTTTTCATGAAGGAAGAAAGATCAGGATGTAGGATGATGTTGTCTTTGAACTTTGCTCAAATGTATGATGATGCAAAAATAATCTTACACAATTGAATCCAAAAACAACACTTATTACATTGCTATGTCAATATGGAATGATGCCACACTAAAATTGGGTGCAAGCCCAATCAACGAAGTAGATGACCATCTAGGACCATGCACAAACAAATAAAGAACAAGCGTAATGTTCCTTCTTGTTGTTGCTCTAGTTGTGTCCCTGAATTTCTGAGTAGAACAAGAAGTAGAATAGAATTGGTAACATTATGTACTTGGTTGAGATCCTACAATATGCTAGAAATCATTGAAACATAATTTACAAAATAGATCTTATTAAAAATATTAAGAACACGGATCATTTCAACTAGGGTTATGAAAATTAAATTAATTGTAAGGTATATTTAGTTTATTGATGGATTATGACCTTAGGAGAGGCAGGATAAGTGGTGTATTAGGGTGCCTTAATAAATCCTCCACCCCAGCTCCAAGAACCAATTATTATCCCTCTTGGCCTCATGTGGCCTTTGCCATCCATTTGAGGGGGTATACCTACTGAGGTGTTCATAATTCATTAATCCTCTACCCTAGGCCCAAGAGCCGTTATTATCCCTCTTGGCCTCATGTGGCTCTTGCCATCCATAAGAGGGGGTGTACATAGTGAGGTGTCCATAATCCATTAATGCTCTACCCTAGGCCCAAGAGCGGATACCATCCCTCTTGGCCTCATGTGGCTCTTGCCATCCATATGAAGATGTGTACCTAGTGAGGAGGCCATAATCCATTAATCCTCTACCCTAGGCCCAAGGTGGATACCATCTCTCCTGGCCTCATGTGTCACTTGCCATCCATATGAGGGGGTGTACCTAGTGAGGAGTCCATAATCCATTAATCCTCTGCCCTAGGCCCAATAGCGGATACAATACCTCTTGGCCTCATGTGGCTCTTGCCATCCATATGAGGGGGTGTGCCTAGTGAGGAGTCCATAGCCAATCGATCCTCTACCCTAGGTCCAAGAGCGGGCATCATCCCTCTTGGCCTAATGTGGCCCTTGCTATCCATATGAAGGGGTGCACCTAATGAGGTATTCATAGGAGATTAAATGAATGAATTAAGAATCTAGAAAGGTTAGCATTAAGAAATAATATGTTAGATTTCATCTTCATCATGCATACTTGGCATACATCTCATTCCTACCACTATTGAAGAGCTAAATTGCCGGTCTTGGTTCGGATTCATGTTTGAGATTCAAGTTTGATCAAATATCATCAAAAGTCATCAAACATATTGTCATCCTTCTACTATGGCAAATTAGAAGCACAAACAGTGCCACTGGCATCGGTGCTAGCAATCTTAGCCTCATGATCACTAGGTAGCTCATGATCATCTTCATCAACTCCAAGTGCACCAAGGTGGGCAATTGAATCATTCATCTCCGCACACTCTGGTTCAACATCCCAATGTTTTGCCTCCCCTTTTTTGTAGGTATTGTCTTTGTGTATTAGGAGCCTCAAATTTGAATGCACATAGTCCAAGTCTTCCACCTTCTTGGAATGTAGTCTTTTGCATTTTATTGAGTGGATAAAGGAGTATGTGCTCCAATTCCTCTTACATGACGATGTACTAGCAACCTATCAAAATTTTCTATTTTGAAATTAGAGAGTTAAGAGCTGTGAATAAAATTTTTAAATATAAATTCAATATTCATCAACAAGAATTTATAAATTAGAATCTTAGGAGTTAATAACTTGTGATAAAACTTTGATGGCAAGGGGTTGTAGGTGCTGGAATATTTCTCTATGGAAGTACCGCCATTTATGAGCATCGACACCTTCCTTGTCTTCAAGACCGTCAAGAGCACAATCATCGGTGCCTATGAAACTCATGAATTCAGACCTCACCATAGGCCATATGTTATCGGGAAAGAGTCTACGAAGGGCTGCTTTGCACCGTTGAGCAGCTTCAGGATCTCTATATGAGGCAACTCTAGTGCTACTCTTATTAAGGACCATCTGACTATAGTACCTAGGGCTTAATGCAAAGGCAAGGAGATGCGAAGGGGTAGTCATTTTGTTCTATCTCTCCACCATGATTTTCGGTAGTTCCTTGAAGAATGTTTCTTCAGTGTCTTGTTCTTCTCATTTATGTTTTTTTTTCATATCGTCAATCATGGAGTCAATGCCATCATATACCTCACCCAAGCAAGGCCTATCCATGTTATTGTATTGGATCATGCTCAATATAGGCTCAGTAAATCTTAGGAGGTACTCAGCACGATCCTACCAAGAGTCATCTAGTATCATTGCTAGACCGAACCGGGACCCTGGGCTTCCAGGGAAGAATTTGGCAACATAGGCTGATTCTAAAGTTACTGCACTCTCAGGCTTGGAGTCTACTGTTGCTGGTCTGGCCTTAATGACCTTGTGCTTGAAAACTGCGTCCTGTACATGGCTGTAAGCAATGAACTCTTAGTGGCATCTCTGTCATAGAAGTTGTTATATATGGAGATCTAAATAATGACAGGATCTCTGTACATTATGTTGTTTTCCTCATTCAAGTGCAAATTTTAACCCCTATTTTTCCAATTATTTATTTTATTTGCAAATTTTTGATGAAGAGTTTGATTGGGTTTTTGGTAGATCATTTTTGGGTTGCCTCCCCAGGGTCTTTGGAGTTTGCTCTTTTAGTGTTCAAATGCAAAAATGTGTAAAAGAAACGGTAACACATTTTAACAAATCTTGGACCCATTCTTATTTGAAGCTGATCACATCATTTGATTTCTTAAGTCCTAGCGCTGCCTCTCCCAAGATTTCCTTTTGTTTCCCGTGGGATTCTGTAAAAATATCTACTCCCAAGAGAGAAGTTACATAGTTTCTCCTGAGAATATAACATAATATCAGGTTTAAGTGAAAACTTTGAGACTGAAGGCTTCTTTCCTTAGTTTGTTATCATATTTGTGTTAAAGTAGAATATTTTTGATGTGACATGTCAGATTAGGCTAATATCCCCTGTTAGATAACTTTGGCTAAATGGTATTTGCAAGTTATCTTTGAAACTCTTTCTTTGCAGAACAACTTATGTTTTTAAGTTAAAGTGAGGATATTAAAAGAATCTATTTCTTGTGAATTTTAATGTAGGTCAGTGCCCGTAAAAATAATAAATATCTATACTGTCTCGACGTAGCTTATTCATATACTAGTTTCTTAGACAGAGTGGTTGACCTTATGATTTTATTAGAGCTTTTAAGATGTGTTCGAGTTGCACAATATAGCCATAAATTCTTTTAATTAGGCTAAACGAATCCTTGAGCAGGGTATGCTGTGAGTTCTAAAATTTATTGACAAATGATTCTGTTGTAAGGTGTCCATCACATATCAATTTGACTTGAATGCAAACTAAATAATGAGATACCAATATTCCTCTCAAAGCAGGTTCTTGGGTTCTTTATAATATTCAAATTAGTATGAGCCAGCCTCAATTGGATTCTCTAAAATGGAGGTCAGTATAATGGTGTGAATGAACTCTTTTACATTTTGACGTGTAAAATGGATGCTAATATAAACTAGTTGTCTAGTGCCTGTATAATGGTTAAAGAATCCAAATTTCATTTTATGTTGCCAAGATAACTTCACTAACTAACAGCCTCTAACAGACAGTGTAAGGAATGACAATCTGTTATTTTAAAGTTGTCAATCTTCACAGTCATGATATTTATTGAGTTCTTTGTATGCTTTTTTCATGTGACCATTTTTGACATATGAACAGGTGATGTATGAGTTGAAGGCAGGTGGGGTTGATCAGAGGCGTCTTGTGGGAGCCAAATTGGAGAAGCTTGCAGAGGGCGAGACTGGTATGTTATGCTAAATATGGCCATACATGTGTATTTTGGATTTTGAGTTCCAAATAGTTTTTATTATTTTCATGATCTCAACACCTGTTAGTAATTGAAAATGCCGTGGCTGTAACTTGAAAATTCTAAAATTTGATTATGTGTTTGTGTAAATTTTTGAATGTCAGGTCTTCAAGCTATTCAGGGAAAATTCCAACACTAAAATTAGAATGTAATTATAAGTAAAACAAACTTTAGATAGAAGTGTACAAATATATGAGGACCATGTTTGAGCCAAAGGCATTACCTGTACTGCTTTCATAATTGGATATCTGCTTCTGATTTGGCATCTGAACGTTCTCAGAAAGTTCTTTGGTTATATATACTGCCAGTTCTAATTTATAGCAATAGTGGAATTCACAGGTCTAATTTATAGCAATAGTTGAATTCTGGTCTTTTTCCACTTTTTAAAGGTAAGCAAGAATAGAAGAGAAACCTAGAAGATAGTTTCATATTTTCTTCAAGTAATTTTGAGATTTTCATTCTTAGATTTTCAGGTCATAGCAGTTTCAATTACTTTATTTTTACAGTAATTTCAAAATATTCCAAGTTCATATTTGAGCCCAGTTAGACTTATATAAGAAATTCCAGAAGTCTGCTCAATGTTCTCATTGCTCTCATGATTGACCTGTTTGAGGAAAGTCAAGACCTGCTGCTACTGTCCTTACGATATATCTTAGGGCTCCTGTTGCATCCAACTCTTCTTGCTGGATTATTCCCTTGTATAAGAATCTGATAGGATGATTTTGTGAGTTGGAGAAGGTAAGTAATGGTACACAAAATTAACTATATCATTTGTTAAATGTATTAATTTTCCACAATCCATAATATTTGGTGTTACTACTTCTGGATTTGATTGTGCATATAATTTTGCAATCAATGTTTCGAATCACACTCTGTGATCCATCATCAGGATGATAGAATGCTCGTGGAGATGAAATAACAAAGGATTACTTAGTCATCTTTTTAAAAAGTACGAGTGCAACAAAAAAAACCAGTTAATATCAAGAATAAAGACGTCAAAAACCCCTATCCAAAAATGACATTAAGAGGACATGCCAACTCAACAAATCTACTAGATGCTCGAGCGATTTTCTGTGGCCTGCCACTTTGAATTGCATGATGAATGCCCGAGGATAGAGTTTATAACTTTATGGTCTCTATCCAAAATCGAAATACTCTAAGGATGCACTAGGATGGATTTAATGTTGCCTCTACGGGCAAAGATATGATCTCGAATTTCCCAATTTTCTTCATGTTTACTGGGTTGTGGATGTTGATCCATTGTTCCCATGGATGAGGAACTGCTTGAAGGAGATGTTATGGACATTACTTTCCATGCTTTTATGCGTAATTTCAATGGAACTGGCTGCTCACCACCAAATGGGTCAACTACAAGCAAAATTTTGCTGCCTGCATCATGGTTTCTTCCTAGCAATTTTTTGACTTGGCTAAGAGAGAGAACTCTTGTTAATTCAAATGCCATCATCTTAATGAGGTATTGGATTCTAAATTTTTATCCAGAAATTGAAATTCTTTAGTAAGTTTTGATCTGGATTTGTATGCACAAATTTCCTATGGAATATTGGAGACCATATGTTATGGAAAGACATTGGGTGAATATTGCATCACTAAAGTCTCCATGCCATAAACTCTAGCATTTTATGTTATATTCTTCTAAAGATGGATTTGGACAAAGTCCCCGCGAAATCAAGGACCAAGTAGCCATAAAAAGTGGTTCTAAAAGTCTCCCCTTTTATTGGTGGTTCTGCTGCAATTTGGTGCATTGGAATCAAAGTTGTAGCAACAAAACTTATTCTGTTTGAACCTTTGAAGAAGAGGAATGGAATTTCAAAAGCCTACAGTGGCTCAGTAAGTAAAGCATATCTGGTAACTCAAAAGATCCGTTTTCAATAGCTTTCTTTTGGAATTGACTGAAATGGGAACAGTGCGGCTGCCTCTTCGTGGTTGATTCACACAAAGGATGACAATATCCTTGTTGCTTCCCCTTGACCACACTCAAACAGGTGCCTGGGTTCATAATACAATCTAGTTGTGTGGTATTGAGAATCTGAATGCCAATCCTTTCCTTAAATTGAGTGGAGTGGAAATAATTTTTACAATTTAATAATTTAAAATATGCCAAAGGAGACTAATCCTGTTCTGGAGGCTTAAACATACGAGGTTTTCTCTTTGAACTTTCACTGGGCCAAGAATTTGGCCTGAAGGAATGCTTTTCTCCACCTGATATTAACACCTTGGCAAAAAGTCATACTTCTTCTTTGACTGAGATGCAAGGATGACAATGGCAAATTGATAAGTTTAGAATTATAAAATCTTAAATGAGTTTCTGTCCCTTGTCAGTGTGAGTAGCTGACAGTAAATTCTTGAGATTTTAGAAGGCAGGAGGTTAAGTCACCCACCAGAGGCTGAAAATGAAGATATTTATCTTGTAACATCAGAGGCTTTAGTGCTCACGAGTCATGACAAACAAGGGCTACTGAGAAGATAGGCTGAAGAAAACAAATATCAATTCCTTTTTCTGCAGGAAACTAAAATGAATAGCTGGATTTAATTTTTTTAAAATTATTCCTAAAAGTTCTGTGGACTCTTGGTCTATCATTGAGAGTTAATCAAATAATGGTGAAAAATTCAAGTCCAGGACCCTAAATATATTCTCAAGGACAGAAAGGGAAGCTGAAAAGTAGGAACAAATTTGTGTTTTGCTATCCTTTTGAGATCAAAGCAAAGACCAAACTGGAATTTCAGCAAATATGGAAGCAAGTTGAGAGTCATGGGCTTAGCGAAGATCCTTTTTTGATTGAGAAACAAGCTTCACTTTCTTTTCAGTTAAATCCTCATATTGGAGGAACTGTTTTGAAAACATAGTGAAGTCACTTGGCTTAATGAGGGAGACAAAACTGGAATGTTCTTTAAGTAATCAATAGCTGATTGCCAAGATGTAAATACAGTCAGCAGATCACAAACACCCATAGGACTGGTGTGTGAAGATCATTAGACTGTTAGGATTGAAGTTCTTTGTTGTTCTTTGTGCTCTAAAATAGATCACTTTCTAGTTTCGGCCAATACCTTGACCAACATCTTGACCAACATCCTGACCATCGTCCCACTCATAGAATCAATATCTAGTTTTGGCTTCAGAGGAAGAATTTAGTGTGGCGTTCTTTTCAATGAAACCAAACAAAGACGTTTAAATTGGATGGGGTCCTAACTCCCTGTTTTTTTTAATGAATTATAGTTAAATACTACTTAGACTTTCCCTAGAACCTGAGGCTCAAATCCTTGCGGCTAGTAGATGTACACTTCTTGAAGGTCACCTTTGATGTAGGCACTATTTTCATACTTCTAGTGCACTTTCCAACCAAACTGTGCTGCCATGGCTAGAACTGTTTAAATTGGCTCCATTTTGGAAGTAGAAGAAAATGTATTCTCCTAATCACTTCATTTTGTGCAAAACCCTTTGCAGCTAGCGTTGATTTCTACTTGCCAAGTATCCAATCTGCCTTATATTTGATTTTGTAGAGCCATTGCCACCAATTGGTTCCTTTCTAGGCTTCCTTTGGCTTCAGCATACTCTTGAGGTCCAAATAGTATTGCGAATAAAGCATGAAAGATTAATATTGTTAAAGTGGTTTACCTGTTTTGGATCTTTCGTCTGCTGTCATATCAGTCAGTTTATCCCCATTACCGTCATTAAACTCATATATGTTGTACCACCATTTGGTTTTCTTATTCTCCTTCTTTCTTGATGAATCAACATCACCATCTTGCCCATTTTTTATCCTACACAGCAGCAGTTTTGTTCAAATCAGCATCGGCATCTAGCTGGTTTCCATAGTCAGCATCTATTGGGCTTGAAATTTCATGGGAACTTTACCCCTTGTTAGGTTGAGCATGCACATACCTGATTACTCAGCCAAACTTTCCTCATTTTAATCAACTTTCAGACTTGATTTCTGTTCTGTTGTTACCTATAATAACCATACATGCCCCTCTACTGTGACGTCATAGCTATAGCATGCTTTGTTTGAGTGAATGACCACTAACCTACATGGTTTGTGATTATTTCTATAGCTGTAAGCGTCATTTCCTTGGCATCAAGTTTGGTCCCTTTTTTTGTAGGAACCTACACATATACAACTGACCCAAAAGCTTTAAGATGACTAACATTGGGCTTTTGCTCAAATGATGCTTCTTTTATAATTTACGCTGGAACATATCTCTAAGCTATATTGGTAATGTAGACAATTTATGTAATTAATTATATTAGGTGATGGTAGGCCTTCATTGGGATTAATCTCCATTATGTTATTAGGAGTTCTATATAATGTGGGTGATTATCATTCTAAATATATGTATTGAGTGTGATATAGTGGAGTGGCTTCTTCCATAAAGAGTATTGTATGGTGTTACCTTACTTCAAGGGTTTATTCCTTTTCTGCATATATTGGATATTAGATCATTGTGGCCCACAAACATCTCTTTTGGTGTTTGACCTCTATTCTACATTGCATTGTTGCAACTATTATATTTCAGAATTTTATCAAGTGGTATTAGAGCTATGATTGGTCAAAGATGAGGACAACCTTAAAGTTAATTGTTGGTGCAGGTTTTTACTAAAAGTGGGAGGATCATATAAGGAATTTATAATCTAAAATTAAAACTTGACCACAAATATTGAGTGAGTTATTGCAATTTCACGTGTCTTCATGAACACACTCTACAGGCCACAAATCACATAATAGTTTGATATTTTACATTTCTAGAATGATTGTAAAAATTCATTAGAGGTTCATTGTTTTTACTTTTGGTTTTGGGGCATAAAACATTATTAACTTATTGAGTTAAAGTTTGGTCAATTGGATTTGGTATAACAGTGATCTATTGAAAACATTTCTCATAAACCCTAATTTTCAATAGGGTTTCCTAATCTTGATCTGCATTAGAATGGCGGTGTTGGTGTAATTGAGGCATTTTACTTTGGTTAATTCACACCTAGGTACTAATTACAATTAACTTAAGCTTACTTAGGGAATTACATAGGAGTATTTGGAGCATTTCCACTTTATGTGGATTTATCATTATCATATCCACTTATAGTGGATGGATTTTGCCACCTTTGGTGGGTGATCCACCTTTTGCGGTCTTATCACTTTATTACCCTTCACCTTTGTTGCACAAACTTTATTACACATTGGAGGATTATCCACCTCTAGTGGACATGTGATTCCAGCTTGGGTGGGTGATAAGTTGTCTCTTGATCATCATGTAATGAGACAAAGACACTTGTCATTGTCTCCTTTGTACTCACCTTGGCTATATAAGCAAGGGGTCTCCAATGTAATGATAATCCAATATGCCATTCAAGTTGATTCTAGTTCAACCATCCATTGATTCCAGTTATTGTATTGCATTCTTGGTGAGAATACAAGTTATTCTTATCATTTCATTTTTCTCTTGTTATTATGCTTTCCATTGCCTCTAGATCTTGGATGGCTACCTTCATAGCCAAATCTTACAGGTGACATTCTATGAAAGAGTTTACTGTAAAAGTATAGCATGAGAATTACATTTTGTGATACCCCTAAAAGGTGACACTAACAAATGGTTCGCATGATTGCGTAAGGATATTTCTTCTTTGGATGGCTTGGAATAGGCTTTCTTAGACAAATGGGCACCAAAAGAAAAATAGAAGTAGAAAATGGAGGAGATAGAGAAGAGAAACAAGAACAAGAACACAAGGAATAAGAAGACGAAGAGAGAGAAGAGATAAAAGAAGAACAAGACGAAGGAGGAGGAGCAGGGAACGAGGATAAGGAAAAAGAGATGAAAAGATTATGAAGGATACATGTATATGCACTTTAGTTCCAAGGAAGGAAGATTCAATCTTTCAATTTCATGGATGCATTCAAAGAGAAAGCTTTTGTTTCTGTAACCCTAGTAGCAAGTATAACTTCATTAGCATGGAATTAGCCAAGAAACTATAGGTACATGCAAAACACATCAAGATAAGTTTAGTAGTGGGTAAGGATATTCACATTTTTGAAGAGTCAAAGCTTTTTATGGATAAATATGTGTGACATTCAGACTTTCATGATTTAGATAATGGGTTAGATCTTGTGCCTAGTTATTTTAGGTTAGAATATTTAGGAACAATAAACATCAATGTGCAAAAGAAGTTCACGAGGCTTTGGTGTAAGAAGAAAAAAGCTATATTACTATATATTACCCATAATGAAGTCCAAAGGAAAGTCGAGGAAGAGCAAGTTGAGAAATCTTTTGAGGATTGCACCAATGAATCAAAGGGAAAACAAGGGGAGCAAGATGTAAAGAGAAAAGAGAAGACAATAATTTTTTTCACTACCCAACAAAACAAGTGGGAAAAATGGTGAAGAATTAGAGAAGGTCCTAGTGATAGCAAAAGGTGCGATAAATAAAAACATCCACATCATCATGAGAGGTAAAAATCATGAAGCATGATAATACAGTCAATCAATGAGACAGTCGCCATGGATCTACATGGGATCAAATGAACAACTACAACAGTCTGTGGCATTGTAAAGTAATGGTTATTCATGGTAAAAAAGGAGGGCTTTCTGTGATTATGAATGGAAGCACATGGGTGCAGCAAAATTTGGATCAAGGATGGGATGTAGGTACTATCAAGCTAAAACTATTGCGATGATTAATTATGAATGGTTGGCTTATAGTTATTGGCCATGGTGTCATGTTTGTAGTGACTTGTGACCGCCTTCCTATTTGGCTTCTTCTCATGTTTTGCGGAGGAAACGTGTCAAGGAAAGATGGTGTGTTATGTATCCAGGGATAAGATATTATAATATATTTAGGTTGATGGAGATGCTAACATGTGGCACATATTCCTTAGTTATATTGGGTCATGTGGAAAACTTGTGTAATTGCTAATTAGTTATGTGATGTTTGGGTCTTCATTTTGATTACTCCTCCATTATGTTATTAAGAGGATGCATATATAAGGGAGGTGATTATTATTGTAAGCATAAGTGTGGACTCTGATATTGTGTTTGGGATTGCTTGGAGATATAGTGTGGAGTGGCTACTTCTAGGGTTTGTAGTTTTTCCCATGAAACTTGTAGTTACCCTCCAGCATAATGTTAGACAAATTAACCATTTTAGTTTTTTATTTTAAAATAAAATTAAATCTATCTGCTTCTGAAATAGTGTTCTATAGCTTTAGCAGCAGTATAACTGCCTCCTTGCTTTACACATCCCGCAGCAAAAACCTAAAAGAAATTGCAGCTTTCTTGGATTGAAAGCTCCTTTGGTTTCTCTGTATCGAGAACCAGTTCCTTGGTTGTCGCCAATTAACAAAATCCTTAGGCCTTCATTTCATATTTGACTTTCGCTCATTGTGGATTTGTGCCATATAATGAAAACCAAACACAAAGAAACTAAGAATGCTGAAGAGAAAACATAAAAAGAGAAATGCTCGATACATAATAAAATAGAGGCAACACTTCTTTATACGAATATGACCTTATAAACCTAAAACCAAACCCTAGAATACCAAAAGTGTACCTTAATTTATATTATTATATTACCAAAGTGACTATTAAAAGAAATTAATAATTACAAAAAGTACTTATGGTTATCTAAAACAGCTAAATGACCATTATAGTAATAACACTAACAATATTTGAGGGCCTTGCCATTTTATTGTTCTACTTCTGATTGTTCCAGAATGTCACATGTATTAGAACTAGACATACTGTGATTTTTAATCATAAAATTACCAAGAGCATTTGATCTCTTCTTGGCTACTGTTTCTTTTGGGAAGTTTGACCTTAGATCTGGTTGCGTTTAGTTTTCTGGGGAAGTTTTTAATTTTTGTTTAGGGCTTCCCTATATTGGTCACCTTGGATTAGGGAAAGGAGAAGATTCTGCATCTTGGGATTCACTACTGTTTTGTGAAAATTTGTTTGATTGGGTGACTATAGGCGAGGCTTTAAGCAAAAGGTGTATCTAGGCCATAGGCACTAAGTGACGATCTCAAAATTTTGTGTTTAGGGGGTTTGGCATTCAAGGTAATGGTTTGGACATGGTAATATGGAAACACATTTGTTTGTTGTAACAAGTGTGTATGGGCCGCAGGTTTCATCCCCCAATGTTTGCTTGAGTTCCCAGAAACATATCTTGGTTCAGGGAATGTTTCCTACAGTTGTACATTTAAACTCCTTAGTAAAGAAAAAACAAATAAAAAGTAGCCTTTATTAATCTGTGATTGTGACCATTTCTCTTAACATTGGAAAGGCATCTAAGCTTGCAAGGAGATGAAGATAAATGATTTCATGTTGTGAGGGGGCAAGAAGAGATGAAGACCAAATTTTAATGCTCATGCTCCAGCATCTCCCTTGACTAATTCAATTCAAATGGGGCTTGGAACAAGAAACAACTTTTGCTAGATCTGAATTCTTGAATAGATTATATACATGAAGGGTCTTGTAGGATAGGATGTGTTAGCCGGTGAACAAACCTCTTTGCACATGTGTTTGACATCAAGGGTTCAGATGCAGTCCATGCAGAAATGACTTTGCACGTGTTTGACATCAAGGGTTCAGATGCAGTCCATACAAAAATGACTAATGGAAAAGGGATACTTTTGCTACTGCTCAGTTCCCTTATTACGAGGAGATGGTTTGTGCCACAAACAATGAACCAGCTGGGTGTAGACTACAAAAATATATGAGAAGATCCATATGGTTCTTATTAATAAGGGTAAAACATGTCTAGAGCAATAGTTATCACCAATTAAAGCTAAATGATATAATTGGAAGATGGCTTATTGTCAAAAAGAAAATACAAGCATATAGTTTGAAAGTCGCATTGCATGAACGCTTTGCATAATGGAAGGTGCTCTTAGCCGACTTATGGTGGCCAACATTGTACAACGATGCTCGAGAATGGGTAGTCGGATGTGATACTTGTTAGCAAGCAGGGAAACCCCTCAAACGAGATTTTATGCCTCTTAATCCTTCCCATGTGCAGGAGCTATTCGAAAGATGGGGGCTGGACTTCGTTGGACCTCTAAAGGCCAGCCGTGCTCGACGATACCGATATATTGTGGTGGCCACTGAATATTTAACAAAATGGGTTGAAGCACGCGCTTTAACATATAACTCAGCGCTAAGCACTGGACAATTCATCTACGAACAAATAATAACGAGGTATAGCATTCCAATTCAATTGACGAGCAACAGAGGTGGACATTTTGTCAATCATATCATTAAGCTCCTAACCACTGAATTCAAAATTTTCCATACATTGTCGAGTCCATATTATCCTCGGGCGAACGGCCAGGCCGAGGCAACTAATAAAATCTTGGTGGGAGTTATCTATAAGTCTTGTGGGGTTGAAGGGGAAGACTAGGAGGAAAGGTTGTCTTTCGTGTTATGGGCCTACCGTATCTCATACAAAGTGACCACTGGGCAGACACCCTTCCAGCTGATGTACGGAGAGGAGGTAGTGGTACCCGTGGAATTCATGGTTCCTACCTTGCGGATAGCCATTGATAACAAACTGGGCGACATGGAGAGTTTGAGGGAGAGACTTTATGCCTTGAATAAGCTAGACGAGAAAAGAGCAATGGTGCAGTGGGCGACGGACGTAGTGTAGCAACGAAGGAAATTGCAACACGACAAGCACCTTCGTCGGATGAAGTTTACACCTGGCCAGTTGGTATTGAAGTTTAATTGGCAAAATGAAATTAAACCCGACAAATTCAAAGTAAAGTAGCTAGGCCCATATGCAGTTCGGGAAGTTGCAGCGAATGGGGCGGTGAAGTTAAGGACACTCGACGACTGGGAGATTCCAGGCGCAGTCAAATGGTCAAAGCTAAAAACATACCATGAATGGCGCGACAATGTCGGCATGACCAGGTAGTCGAAGGTACGCAATTTAGGAACTTAAAACAAAACCCAAACATAAAAATATTTAAAAAAAAACAAAAAAAAAAAACAAGTCCATACAACACCGTAAGGAATGTTGTCGTACGGATCCATACAACCGTACGAATGAAAAATTGTCGATTTTTTAAAAAAAATTTATAAAAAAAAAAAAAAAAAAGGTCTTACGATCGTATGGAAAACAGAGGCAGAATCAAGTCCGTNAAAAAAATTTAAAAAAAAAAAAAAAAAAAAGGTCTTACGATCGTATGGAAAACAGAGGCAGAATCAAGTCCGTACGACAACGGAAGCAAGGGAAGGCGTTTGGCGCCGTACGGTCAAAGGGAAAACATGGCTGTATAAAATCCGTACGGTTGTACGGAACCACAACCAGAAGGCAACTTGGGAGGCCGTACATCGTACAGAAAGCAAGCAAACAGATGACATTAAAAACCGTAGGATCATTGAGAAAACAAGGAGCGAGGGAGAAGTCTGTACGGTCGCATGGAAGAGTAGACGTGACCAATACCACTTAAGTTACTGATTCCGTACGGAAGCTAGTACTGAATGATGCCGTACGATATGCGATGACTGGGTTTTGTGAGACTGTACGGACGAGCATGTGCAATCAAGAATTTGGACTGTACAGCTGTACGGATGAGTTGCGTGTCACTTTGTTCCAATTTATTCCATACTAGTTGATTAAGTGTCGTACGGCTGGGAAGTGGACAACTTTAAATACATGTTTGCCTGGTATAAATAAGCCCATTATCAGACCATTCACGGGTGGACAACTCAGTGCGCGTTGAACAACCGACTATACGAAACGTATGGCAGCCGTATAGGTAGTTAGGGATTGCAAGTAGTTATTTTTCACATACAAGGACAAGAAAGGAGAAACGGTTAATGGACACGGCAAGGAAAAAACTAAATTGGAGGAAGCAATTACAAGCACCCAGTACAACCATGGACAAGGACAAATGAGTACTGCCTTCGGGAGTCAAAATAAGGCCCAAGGTACAAATGTCAACTCTGAAAGCTACAGTCACTCCACAGACAGTAACATTTGAAGGATTAAATGGAGTGGAGTGTAGGCAGTGGTGGTAGGACACGCCAGATGATAATTTCACAAAGGGATAGCTTCGTCGGGCCGAGGTACATTGGGTCATCTAGATGCCAGTTTTCAGTATTCGGGAATACGAAGGAGCTCTAAGAATAATGATCGACAACTTTGATAGATTCAGCCGGACAAGTACCTTCGACAACTGTGGCCATCCGGTCACCATTGCCTTCACTGCGGCTGATTTCGCGAGGGTTTTTGGTATTCCTGGCATGCATGGAAAAAAGGTAGCCACAAAACCAAAGAAAATGGACCGGGATGAAAAGGTGAAATGGATCGCCATCCCACAGCTTCTGCTCATGAATGGTATCATAAATGTTCATAAGCCGGCTAAGAGCACCTTCCTTGCTGACTTAAAAAATGTTCATTTGCAAACATTACCTGTCACACACTATTGATATTCCTCTAACTTGTTGGTACATACTACATACATCATCTTTTGTTTGTTTCTTCTTGAACATCTTCATTATGCCGCTTTGTAGCTAATGATATTGGGACATGGCGGAGGCACACTTCATTGCAAGTTGTAAATGAATTGATACGGTGGATTTTCAATGGTCATTTTTGGGATAAAAATGATATTTATGTTTGATTTCTCCTATATGTGATATGATCCACTTTGCGGATTCATTTAGATTTTTTTGAGTAGAGGTATGACATTGATTCCATTTGAGATAATTTAAAAAATACAAGGGCTTCCAATTATTTGATTCTAAAGTGGTGTTAACATTGAAGTGGCGTATGAGACCTCTTTCCAATGATATTGCAAGTATAATGGGGATTTATGGTTATGAGAGGAAGCATCTACTAATTGAGAAAATCCATGTGGTCCATATAAATAGAAAGCATGTTTGGAGTGAGAAATGGCACCAGTCGAAACAACATGATGCAATTGCAAATTGGGACCTTGTTGTAGGAAAAATACAATCAAATAGTTCAGAAGTCATGTTGTATGAAGTTTGAACCCTTTGCATTTTGCATCTAGGCTTTGGTGAGTTTGAGTAGATTTAAGGATTTCAAAGTAAAAAAATTCAATCAATGTGAGATTTTCTAAAAATGAACAGCAAGTAAAAACACTTGGTTTTGTCAATAGAATGAGATCGCTAGTTCCTTTAACATTAGTTTGAAAAGCACCAGTTCCCTTGTAGGAGCAATTTCACAATTGTCAGTCTGCACAAAGGCGCAGTTTCACAGCTGCCATTTTGCACAACGGGTGGTTTCATCCTGATGCATTAAAACAAAGTCTGCAACAGTTTGAACATCACAACAGCTATATACATGCACAGGGATTTTGCTTTGCATCATTGGAGGCTTGTGTGATTGTTATAGTAATTGAACTGAGGAGAACTCTGCTGTAGGAGACATTGGATATATGACAGAGAAGAATTGGAGTCTTTGTACTTGTTTTTTGACTAACAATATTTGGTAGATGTGCAATTGCTGCTACTTGTTGCTTTTTGCCCACCTGTTTTCTTGGATGAATTTGTGAGTTTTGTGTTGATTTTTATAAATTTCTGCTCATAATTATGATGATTGGACAACATTTCATTCTTTGAGACTGTCATTTGGATTCAGCAAGTAGAACAATAGTTTGAATTGTCAATTTAGTAATTTCTTTAAGCATTTCTAGAGATTAGGGATCAAGATTTCAAGGCTGATTAAAATGGTAGAAAAACTCACGCTCATATGCAATCATTACCTATCACATGCAGTGTAACATGAGCACTGGGGGACGTCGGGACGGGGAAAAAAATGGCTTCAATTTGGGGATAGGGGCGAGGGGGCGAGGGGGGGGGGGGG
>MU228288.1:1450929-1471754 GCA_018584345.1 Thuja plicata | reverse complement strand
TTTTTATAAACTTATATGCAACTATGACAAGACAAAACAATTTAAAAATAAAAATAAAAAGATTTTTGAAAACTTACCTGTGAATCCGAATTTGCTTGAAAAATCTCTTCGAATCCGCTCCAAATCCACAAAAAATCGATCTCTAGCACTGCAAATCAACCTCTTTCTCCACCAAACCCTTCTTCTTCTCTCTAAAATGGCGTTAGGAAAGAAAAAAAGTGATTTTGGCCAAGTCTGGGCCGTCAGTCCCTATAAGAGGACTGCGGCCGATAAGTTCTCAAAATATCGCGATAAGTTTGAAACTTATCGCCGATATTCTCTGCGATAAGTTACAAACTTATCGGCGCGATAAGTTCGCGCGAAAGTTATGTAACTTATCGCAAGGCAGAACTTATCGCGATAAGTTCACTTATCGCCGATAAGTCTGCCAGAAGTTGATCTATGGAAAGAATACTCTGCCAAATATTAAGGTGTGTCCAAATCTTCTCAGCAGTCTTGCCAGACGACACTTTTGGAAGCATCTCATCTGTGATTGATAACTTCAGCAACATAACCGCTTAATGGTTACGATCATCAAACTTGTTCTTGTCTTTGGATGCCACTGTGGGACGAGTAGTATTACCTAGAACAATCTGGTCTAGACATCAGTACACAAAAATAGAGGCATCCTCTACTTCCAGGTATTGTAGTTCTTACCGTTGAAGCTCTGATTGCTTTCCAACATGATGTTGGTCAATGACGCCATCCCTCCCATTTTTCAATGACACGAAAAATGAGGTCAACTTCTCAAAAAGCTATAATGCTGATTTTTTTGTCATAAATCAGTCAAAAACTGAGCAAACAGCTGGTACGAATTTTGAAAAATCGAATTTTTAGGTCAAAACCAGTCAAACCCTTCTAGCACGAATCCCAAGGCAATCTGCTCAGAAAAAGCCCTGCTTTCATTGCAAAATTCAGTCAAAAAATCAATACTCACGATTCTGTCAAAAATCCCAATAAAATTCTGCAAAAAAACCCATGTCTGAAAACCTAGGTGTTGAACATTTGCAGGAAACCCAGAAAATTTTGCAGAAACCCTAGCTCTGAAAAATCTCAGAAAATACCAGCAAAAGCCAAAATCTTGAGCAGAAAATCACGAACAACCATCTCTATCAGAAAATGCAGGTTTCAGATAACCCTAGTAGCCACAAAAATCCGGCAATTCTGTGGCATTTGCAGGATAAAAATGCACCTAAAAACAGTGCCTAAAAATCCTTTCAAAACCACGATTTGCTGAGAATTGCGATGCAGCAAAAAAACTTCGAAATAACGGCACCCAACAAAAAAGGTTCAGAGCGCGGGTTGCATACGACGGTGCCCAAAACCCTTACGGTTACAGACGTGTGGGAACATGAAAATGATCGCACCGAAAAATCCTCACACTGGCTGCAAAACCCGGTGCCAAAAAAATTTCGTCTGTGGAAAAAACACAGTCGTAGGAGCAGAGAAAAAATGAGCCGAAAATAAGCCACACGCCAGAAACTGTGAAAAAAATGGCAATCTTCTGTAGAAATAACTGCGGGTAGAGAAGAACCAGAAAACCCTTGAGAAAAAGTCTGCCCTTAGACCGCAAAACCTTCAAAAACAATCTGATACCATGAAATAATAATTGATTGATTAAATTAATGTTAACATAGGAGATGAAGGTTCCTTAAATAGACAAATACAGGACGATCTTTCCATAATGGAAATGATCGAGAATAGAAATATGAAAAAACAGAAAAGAAACTTCCTAAAACTAATTAAAGACGAAAGACATAAAAGGAAGTTTCTAAATACCAACTATGATAACCATTATATCAATATTACAATATTATTTTAATATGGATTTTAGGATAAGCATTGGGAGGAGTACCTGGTTTCTTCCCAGCATCATTATGTAATGCCAGGTTACCCTGGCAATTCTCTTGTCGTCATCATCAGATTAAATATTGGAGCTTTGGTGGATAATGTGTATGCTGAGCCTTAAAAGGTATATGCGTGTTATGTATTTGTGGATAGAGAACAGAGGCTATAATGAAAAATAGATATACATCATAAATATATTTGATAAATAATGAAAGATACAGGTAAGATATGTCTATTTCAGATGAGATATCAACACCGTGTTAAGATGTGGCTACATAAAGATTGGGGGGCAAGTTACAGCAGACACCTGTACTTAACTGTGAATAACTAGAATACTTTATTCTATATCAATTCCTAACTCTTTGTGATGATTTTTCCTCAGCATAGGGGAGAGAGAGAGAGAGAACTATATTGTATTTCTTTTTTCTCTTGAATGACTTTTTTTTTTTAATTTACTACTGTTTCAATTGCCCAACATTTGGCCACAAATGTTGGAGCCCCTTTCTGAACTATTTCCTCCATTATATTTGATGATCCCAGCTCAATTGATGGGATATAGATTACATTGGCATATTCAATTGTTGTGACCATAGAAACTCCAGAACATGATCAACCTCTACCAGAGGAAGGCACATCAATGTTTCTAAGATGTCTAATGCTTAGTCAGTTTGACGGTGTCCCTATAGCATTTGCATATGCACTTTTTTTGTAGCATTTTCAACTACCATTACATTAGATTCTTTGCCAGCAGAGATCTATAAACTAAACATCCTAGATATGATATGTCCGTAAAATTGAGCGTGCTATTAGAATCAATTAGTATATTTTCCACTTTATTCCTCATATACACCCTCGAGTGTTTGGGGATATTATATTTTGAATAAAAATGCAAGAAATATACTTGGTTAAATTTCTCCATAAATCAATTGTTTTATTAAAATCAGAACTGTTCAAACATTAATGTTCAGCATTTTTGATATCATTATCATTTATATCCTTGTGGGCAGGTTTACGAAAATATATCTTACAATTTTCTGTTTGTCATTTCTTTTGAATATTTTCAACTATTGTTTTTGCCAGAATTAGTCTGGCAGTGTTGCAGTGCTTAAGTTTTTGATAATAAATAGTGTGTAGATATTCTCAGTTTGGAAGGTTGAACTACAGTTTTGCTGTTGTTACTTTATTCTTTGTGGAACAATACAAACTTACGCATTGCATTTGGGATGGTTTGCATCTTATGCATTATGTATATACAAATTGTTGCTGACATTGGATTGAAGAACTTTGATAATTTTTTTTGATTGGTATGTTGAGTATTATATTGGGGTCCTCACCTGTAATATATGTAAAATTTTTGATTTGTCTCTTTCGAGACAACACGAAATAAAATATTTTGTATAGTAGGAGCATTTTACAGATTTTAGTGGGAAGCTCACTGACACCTAATTAATCCTAATATTAACAGAATTTACAAATATGCACACTGTATAAGATTTCAATGGGAGTTTTGTGTTAACTGTAAAAATCTAATCGATCATTTTTTTGTGTCGTATTGAATTGTCAAGGCTTGCAGTGAGATTTTGGATTGAGGATAAACTATTCAAGCATGAATAGAGATAACTCTCCACTGGTTAAAATGAGACTAGTATTTTGCTGTTAACAAAGATTTAATGGCATAGCACCACCAGATGTTGACTATTGGCTAAGTCAGAGACCAATAGTCTATATCAACAGGATATAATTAAACAAATAAACATCACACAGTTTCATGAAGGCAATAGTTAAACTGGATTCAAGACTAAAATGGATAGTTTACCAAATCAAAGTTTGATTAAAACAATCTAGTTTAAATTTACTTTAAGAGAACTACAACATAGATTTAACAATCATGAAATAATAGCCGGACAAGTTCTGCAACATAAGCTTGACATTGGTTATGCTTAACTACCCAAAAATACGACGACTTGACTTCAATCCTTGAATGACATTTTTTGCAGCAGAAGTTTGGCATCAACTCTCCTTCACTTGTCATATGCACCAAGACCCATTTTTATTCCTGCAATGTTAGCTTTAAGGGCTCCAACAATAATAAAATAATCTTTCAAGCTGCTCTAAAGCAATCCAATCCCGGTTGCTTGGAAATGGACTTTCCTCTGCTTCAAGTCTTCTTTCTTCCCCAATATTCGCTTGAGATAAGATGAGTCATCCTGTAAGTGTTTTTCTTCTTGCTTTTATTTCTAAGTGGGCATTAAAGTTGAACTAATGCGATTTAGTTTTTTCACTGAATAGACTTCAGTGAAAGTACGCTAAAACTGCTGTGTGAACTTCCTTATATATCAAGTGCTGATCACCAAGGTCATAGGCATAATTGGCGCAACCTTTTACTGGTTAAGTCACTGTAAAAGTGCATTTATTTTATGCTCCTTTTATAACCCTTTGCTAGGCACGATTCGTGTTCGATTTGCCACTTTGGGTGTTACTTCCTGTTAGCACTTCCATCCAAACGTGGCACTCAGACTAAATATTTAATATAGGCTTTACTTGTCTTATTGCCACCTCTGGTCACAGTTATAAAGTGGTTCAATTATTCAAAATGTGTGATTCATTTTTACCTGTTGTTCATCTTTTAAAATTTGCTACAGTGTTCACACTCTCATTAGCTACTTAAGTCATGATTTGCCTTGGTCAAACCCCTAAGCATGTGTAATTTACTTAGACTTATTCCATGCTAATAATTTGGCACGGCTTCACTGCAATTGGAGCTTTAGATTTGCATCACCAATGTAAAAGTGCGATTTGACTCCTCATTTATGTCTTCTTGTGATTTTACCATCTCATTGCCACCTGGGTCACCTTTCTTAATTGCTTATGCCATCTAAAAAATGCAAGTTTACTTCCCTTTTGTTTTTATGTTCCAGATTGTTTTGTATTTTTGGACATTATTTGCCACTCTAAGTTCCATTTTCAACTGATTCAACCACTCAAAAGGTGCAATCTATTTTCATATTATTTGGCCTTTAATTCTTTGATGGAGTTCTGTCCTGTTCTTTGGTGGCTCGTTGGTTTGAGTGCACGTAGAAGTATATCATCTCACCAATTCACCATTGACTATACGAGAGTTTGCGGTACCTTAAGGTTGCCCAATGTTGTGAGTACCATCTATCTGATCAAAGAATGAGGTGATCAAACTAGTTTCCATAGTGGTCTCCTACAAGGCCTTGTGTGTGTAGATAGTGAGCCACAAGAGTCATTGTACAAGCAATGCTATCTCTCTTGTATCTCATATTATATGGGGCATTTGGAAAGAAAGAAAACTTGTTCATTTTTGTTCTCGAAGGGAGCAAAATTGGCAAATCCTATCATTGCATGGAATATGATGGTCCATCTCAATTTGAAGATGGTGTGAACATACTCTCATCTTCCCAAGGTGGATCCTCAATCCTTGTGCCTAATGATGATATTAGAGGTAGTCAGGTTGAGTGATGATGCTATTGTGGTTTACAAAAAATGCTCAGCATAGATGGTGAGCTTGAGGCCAAAAGGTTGAGGAGAGGTACAATTGAACTAGATATACTTCTAGTAGAGATCATCTTAGTCTACTTGAATGATCACCGCCTTCAAGAGAAGAAGGTGAGGAGGGATGTCTAAGGAATAGTGGAAAGGAGGGAGTAAGTCAATATTGACATTGATGGATTGAAACAATGAAGTGGCCTTCACATTACATAATTATTAACCTTCATTGGGACCAAAATTGGCAATCCTCTCAGGGGTATCTCATATGCCTAAAAGTAGAATCCCTAAAGATTTGAGTTTATGATTGTGGAATGGGAAGCAATCTTAATCAGGACACTGCATTGAAGGAATTTTGCTTGCATAAAATCAAATGCTGTAGTATGAGAGTTTGAATGGGGCCTAGTCAGTGGACCTTAAGCTTGGACTGAAAGGTTTAGAACCATATAGAATATTGAGTCTGATAATTGTGTTGAAAAGGCACATCTTGGAAGTGTAGACAAAAAGCATTGTTGCTCTAGGATGGAGAGGTGCATAGCTCTTTCAAAGGTGCGACTAAGATGCAGCCCTTAAAGTGAAGGAAGGCCCAGTAAATTGAACAGCTAGGTAGATATATGATGTCACAAGAACATGAATTATAGGAATAATATTATTCTTCTCTTAGCGAATGCATAGCCCTTTCAAAGGTGCAAATAAGATGCAGGCCTTCAAGTGAAGGGACGTCTAGTAAATTAAACAGCTAGGTAGATATAGGATGTCTTGAGAACAAGGATAAAAGGGATAACATTCTTCTTCTTTTAGCGACATGACAAGTAGAGGTTATGGAAACAAGGATAGCAGAGTGTAGCTCAGCTACTGTTAGGATTGCTGTTGATGGATAGAAAATCTCATCTCAAAGGCTGAAGATAGACATACCCTGGAAACTGATACTGCTTTGGAGGGTATAGGAATCTGCAACACTTCTTACAGGGGTGGAGAAAATATGATTGCACACAGAATGTAGCATGAGAAACTTCAAATCACAATTACAACAGTCAACTATTTTTAATGCCTGACAGCAGTTAATGTAGACAATGCGATTGTAGCTGTAAGAAACTGCATAGAACATGTTCAGATGGCACAGGAGTTGAGACGGAAAGCTGATAGCATCTACAGGCACCATAATAGAAGATGAAAAAGTAGTTGCTGCTCTGTGCAAAGAAGTTCCATTGCAAGCTTATTACCCTGGCTTTTGGTTCTATGTTGCAATTTCTGTTTTTATCATTATGGGAATTTTAGTTATGATTTTTGTCTTGCATTTTACAAAGAGGTATTTTAAAATGATTCCCAAGTTTTTAATTTTGTATTCTTGGAAAGATTGAAGGTGTTGCTGATTGTCTTTTGCTCAGCTTAAAGGTTATCTTTTGTAATTCACATGAGCACGAGAGCTGCTATTCTGTAACTTGTTTTTTTGATTAGTTCATTAAGTTTTTACTATATGGAGGAGAAGAACTTATAACTTTGGACTTCATTCCTTTTGTAAAAGTCAAATATGTAACCAAGTGATAGATATTTTTAAATGGCCAATAAAGGGCTCACATATTAACTTGTAACTTATACTGGTATTTGTTGTGACCTTTTCACACGATCACCCCATTGCAAATGGGGAACCCCTTCTTTTAGCTTTGGCGGTTAGTAGGTGCTAGTTTTAGAGTAGATTGGCAACGTTGCAAAGTTTTGGGGAAGTATTGAAAGTCTTGGAGATCCAAGTCTTGGACGAGGTAAGCCTTGAGGGAGGTAAGAGTTTTTTCAGTTGAAACATCAAATTCTAAATCCTTAGTCAACTTGTAATTCTTGAGTCTTAGAAGGGGAATGTAAATGTTCTCACAACTTGATCCAATCGTCATGAAGGATATCAAATTTTTGATCAATCCGACATATTGCAACCAGGAGAAGAATGAAATTAGGATTAAGAAGGATCAAGAGAAAAACATGTAGTTCATGAAGTTTGGGCAAAGACCAAATTTGATTCAACACTTAGTCATTTTTGAGGTCCTCAAGTCGAGCCCAACTAGAGGGCAATTTTCGCCCTCATGTTTTGTTTGGTGCCCAACTCATGTATATTTTCCGATTTGCAACCTCATGTTCGAGCCCAATCATTGAACAAGTTCCGCCCAAACTAAGATGGGTTCGTCCAACCATTGAACAAATTCTGATCTGTCTTAATGAGATTGAGCCCCTAGACAAGGCATTTTCCGATTTGGAGCTCCATGTTGATCAAGTCCAACAAGTGGGCAATCTCCGCCCAAGGTTAGAGCGAGCCCAAGAGGAGTGCAATTTCTGCCTTGGTGTTTTAAAGGTGACCAATGCATGGACATTTTTCGCCCAAGACTGAGGTGTGCGAGCCTCTCGGCTAAGCATTTTCTGCCAGCCCATACATTGCACCCAACAACTATGCATAATTCGATTTGCATCTTGCAATACTTGAAGCCCAAGAAGAGGGCAATTTTCGAAAATGCTAGAGGGAATGCAAAGAGAGCAATTTCCGAAAATCTTTGAGCCCAAGAGATGAGCATTTTCCATCCATGCTCAATTGCAATTGAAATTTGATCAAAGAGTGGCTTGATCAAGTCGGCCATAGGGAGATATTAGTCATTAAATGCAAGTGTAAATCATTCATTAATCATAAAAACTCTATTTAATGAGGGTCAGCCTGATTAGAAGGGCTAAATAAATTTGATTTTGATTTAAATTGATAATGAAAGGCGAGGTCGGCCTAGCTTCAACAGACATGTCCCTAGCCTCAACACCTATATTTCAACACCCAACACAATTTGATCACACAATAAGTAGAGCAGTTCGATATTAGAAGCCAGTGAAATTTCACATTGTAAATCGATTTTGGAGAAGTCATTCGAAATCACTGAAATCAGACTTGAACAAACATCAAGCTTAGGCGAATTCAAAGTGCAAACCCAGAATTTATCAAGGCAAAGTCAGATTTAGAAGGTTGGAATACTTGTGAATCTGAGTTTGCAAACTCGGAAATTTGTTACAGCCAGCAAGATAATGTAAAATTTTAGTGGCAATCCATAGATGAGAAGAGGGCTGTGGATACATTCTTTAAAGGAATTGAACTTGGCGGATTTTGTGATTAGATGTTTTAATCGAAGTTCTCATTTTACCATAGATGTAATCAGATTTTAAAGAATGAGAAGTTCAATCCTTTACATTGAATTAAAGGGAAATGCTCATAGAAATCATCTAAGGAGAACGTCTTCATCAAGGATTTCGTTTCTTAGCATTTACTTTTGACTTTAGACGAAATGATATCCAAATGTTTAACAAGTGATGTTGTATTGTAGATTGAAGATGGTTGGAGCTAAGGATGGAATGAACTCAAGGCAACAAAGACAAGCAGAAGTGAAACATGACTTACAAGAGATGACGTCGAAGACAAGTTTTACCTCGAAGTGGAAGAAGATCAATGATAAAAATGTTGGGCCTTTTAATATGGATATAGTGAGAGATCGAATGTTCCAAAGCAATTTGTCAAAGTGGGCAAGGGGGATGGTGAGAAATGGGATAGTGCATGCAACCTACTTCCCACCGGCAATACAGTCAAATGAGTTGATAATAGAATGTGCCAAGAACTACAATCCACATAAAAGGCAAATATTTACTCTAAAGGGGAGCCTTGTAGCTTCACTCACAGCGGATGACATAAGGGAAGCATTTAACATCCCTGAGCACAAGGACAACATTTACAAGACAAAGGAGGAGACCTCGAAGGACTTCGATAACAAATCCAACACCTATATAACTCTTGTCGATAAAGAATGGCTAGCCGGTACAAGGAAACATCACTCGAAGTTGCCAAAATTGACAAAATTAGATTTTAAGGAGGATATTGGAGATCTCATCATCATGCTAAATCGAGTTATGGGAAGTCCACATGGGGCACCCTTTGAACCTTGGATGTGCTATTTCATTGAGAAGATAACTACTGCAAGTGAAATGTTTGATTGGGTGATTGTTATTAGTGACAATTTGGATCAACAGTTGAGGACTTTGGAGGAGACAAAGGCATTCTATATGAGCTCTTACATGGTGTATATGTTAGCATGGGTTCATAAGTACAAAGGGCTGAAATGTTTAGGAACAATTGGGAGAAGACCAGGACAATACATGGTGAATGAATGCTACCCACAATGGCGTCATCCAAATAAATGGTGAATGAATGCTACCCACAATGGTGTCTTCAAAATAACGACGAGTTCAAGATAGCAAATGATGCTTTTGCCATGCGCATTGTGAGGGTATTACAAGGGACTCCTCAAAAGAAATTATCAAAGGAGGCTGAAGAACTAGTAAAGAAATATGACTTGAGGTATACTCAATTATTCAAGTTCACTTATATCAGAATCATAGTCCTAGACTCTCCAAGACTCTTCGAGTCTTCGTGAGTCCCGAGTCGAGTCACCCTGGCCGAGTCGTAGTGACCCATGACTCTCCAAAAACTCGGCCTAGGCAAAACTCCCCAGAAACCTAGTTTTTGCCGAGTCTTGTCGAGTTTTTGCCAAGTCTTGCAGATTTTTTGTCGAGTACTAAGTTGAGTCAACCTTGCCGAGTCTGCGCCAAGTCCGAGTCTGGGAACTATGATCAAAATATTAGGAAGCACAACATGTCCAAAGAAACTTCCAAGGTTTCCACTCACCAAATTAGTGATAATGGAAGTTGCAAGGTAGTTGCTCACATATGACAAGATCATGAAGCATAAATACAAGCCAGGGGTGACTTTTCCATTCCACCTTGGAAAAGAGGTTTGAATATTATTCATTAGGGATATACAGTGCTAGAACAAACTTTGATCCACACCAAATAAAGAAAGCTTATGGGATCCGGCACAAGCACTAGGCACATGTGGATGATCATTAGGCAAATGCAGTTGATGATTATGAGATAAAGAGAAGTTTATTTTCTCGCTTATCTGTGGAGTTGATTAGAGCATGCAAGTGGCTTTAGATTCTAGACCAACTTGAAGATGATGGAAAGTTTTTTTAGGATGGTTATGAAACAACAAAGAAATATGCTACTCCTGCCAATGATTGGCTTGACAAAGATGAAGGAAGCTTCGATGCGGTGATGGTATCAGTTACAACATTCACTCATGCATTGTTGGATAAATTGAGGGGAAGATTGCAAGCAAGAGGGATTCCTTTGACTTATGAATTAATGAAAGATGCAGAAGAACCCGAGTAAGAATCATCTGAGCAACCACAAAAAGTCAGCAATAGGTAATAAAGTCAACGCAACAAGAAAACCAAAGTTAGTGACAAGGCTTCACAAAGAGAATGAAAAGGAAAGAAGCTTCAGGCTGAGAACCACCAGAAAAGAGGCAAAAATCAAGGTCTTCTCATGGAGCAACTAATTCTTCCTCAAGGCAAGTGAATATGACATCCACAACAAAGAACGGGGTGCTAGTTCAAGTTGAGATTGAATACGAAGCTAGTAAATGTCAATGTTCTGGCTATACCCCCTTGGATCAACAAGAGCAAGAGGTGAATTCTCCTCCCCTAAAGAGTTGAAGATCTTCAAGAGGAGCAACATAATGTGATTGATGTTGAGGACATTCCTGAGGATGGTGAGGTAGGACTTCGAGATGGGGATGTCAACGAAGATGTGAATGTGGAATCCCAAGACAAGAATCAAGAGAATGAACATCAAGATGATGAATTAGGAGAGTTCATTGCGCCTGAATGGTTGCAAGAAAGGATGAAGAAAAGTTAAATAATTCGAAGGCAGTCAGTTGAGAGTGTGGAGGAGATTGTGAAAAAAGAATGACAATTATAGACAAAAGATGCTAGCAAAGAAGTTCTCTAAAATCATAAGGGACAGTTCAAGGTTTCACATAACTCAAGTTGCCATTCCAAGAGTTGATAAGACAAGAGGAGATATTCTTCCAAAAGACTGATATTGTAGACTATGACTTGGAAGCAACCACAATAGAATAAGTAGAACTTTATGGAACTCTTGATACAATCATGGCTAGATTGGATAAGGAAGTAGTAAAGAGGAAAAAGTTAGAGGAAGAGGTCAAGCTTTTGAAGGATTACATTCGACACTTGATGAATCCCATCCAACAAGCTGATCAAGCATTTGTTCCTCCAATCACTTTTTATAGTGAGTCGATGGATGGATTGGAAGGAATAGGATTGACAAGGCAAGAAACTAAGAAGTGGGTTGCTGGCACTCTTGAAGAAACAAACATGTTTGTTAGAAAGTTTGTCAAGACTTATGACACCATGCTCTCCCTCTAAGAAAGAATTCAGACAGTATTGAAGTTTTGTTAAGATTTTCTCCCAAGCAATGAAAAGACCCTCTCTCGACTGCAAGCAATAATGAAAATCCCACAATCCACATTGATGAAGGCCCAAGTGTTGAAAAGGGGACAAGAAGTCAACTTTCAAGGATGGCATTGTGCATTATCACTTAGGAATTAGATCCTCAAGCAAGTGGAATCTTTGTTCAACAACGAAGGATATATTTCAAGAAATAAAAAATGACATCCTTACTTATGTGAGATCCATGTTCAAGCTAGAAGTGGAGGATAATGAAAAGCTAAATATGGATCGTTTGAAGGGAAAAATGAAAGGCATTTACTTCAAGGAGGCAAATCCACTTATGCTAGAGCATTTACAAATGGCTGCAACATTTTCAAACTTCATGGCTATCTGCAATGCTGCTGAATGGAAGAAGACAAGTGGCGCTTGTGCAATTGATTTGGAATATCATGAATATAGGGTTGGATTTGCGCCAAGTGTCCCAATGGATGAGCTCAATGACATTATGTCTACGTTCATTGAATATGCCAAGAAAGAAAAGGATAAGGGGAATGATTACCTAGATGATGAGTTGTTGTAAGCCTATGTGGCATTGAATTTTTTGATTGATCCATTGATTGATGCCTTTTTTTCTATTGGTTAGCTTTAAATAAATGTAGATGGTAGTTGAGGAACCTTAATTATGGCTTTGATGGATAAATTTGGGCCGTTGATGTTAAATCAATCTTGGCCATTCATTTTAATTGAGCTCCCTATATAAGGCTTGTTTCTCTCATTTGTAAAGGGGATTGTTGAAAAAAATGTTGCTAATATACTGCCAAATTCGCTCCTTATTCATTGTTGTCTTTTATGATGAATACTTGTGAACTTTTGGAGTATTGCATTGTTTTCTACATTCCTCATTTAGTTTATATTTGTTTAAGTAGAGTTGGAAATTTAAAATAGTTGAAGTAAAGTAGTTGGATAATTGACTAGATGATGAAATATCTTCTTGTTGTTGAAAGCATGGTGAAAATTGTGTTCATACCTTTTGGTGTTTGTTGATTGCAAACAACAGTGCAAGGTTAGTCTGTGCCTCATTGCAAACACTTCACTTCAATTACTTGATGATCATTGAATTGCATAATTTATGGTTTTGATGAGCATAGGTTATTTGAAAATCATACTTGCATCCATTGGAGATTGCACCCTCCTTAGCGTAGTTGAATTGGTGAAGCTAAGACTGGTTAGGTCTCACCACACATTCAACATTGTCTTGCATTAGAAGGATTAGAAGTAGAAGTTGTCTAGATTTCTAAACTCTCATCCTGTTTGCAATTTGTTTCAAATAGAAGTTAGGCATAGTTGATGCACTCATATTTTTATATCATTCGTAAGTAAAGTTGACAAGTCCAAGTGAATTAGTATTTGTCCCCTTGCATAACCAGCATACATCAAGCCAAAACGAGCTCATCCACACTAAAGTCACAAGTTCGTACTTTGAACCTTGGATTCGCCTCTATGATCTTTTGTGCAATCATAGCATACATGGTGATTTTGATCAAGAGAGGATAGATTGTCTTTGGCACTAAAATTATAATTTGAATTTATTTGTCTAATAAAAAATTTGGGTTCTAAAAATCTCAAATTCACATAACTATGAACCATGTTATTTTAGGAATTTAGAAGAGAGTTAAAATTATTTCTGCGTTATTTGCCTGATATAATTGCAGTTTTCTTTGTGGTCCGTTGCTAGCACTTTCATACTTGAGAAATATCAGTTGGGTTCTCTTCTAAATCAACTGCTGCACGCTCAATAATTTATGTTGATCAATAGTGTTCACCATCTTATCTCAAACTGTACTTACGTGTATCGTGTTTAAGGGGTGCACACACAAGTGACTGAATCTTTTGAATAACAATATGATTTATTCCCTCTACGATAGAGAGAGATTAAACAAAGTTTGGGTGAGGAAGCCAATTTGCTATTGAACCTGTTAAAGTGGATTTTAGCAATGTTTTACACTGAAAACATTTACTGTTATTAAGGTTATCTTGGATTTGATATCTTTTTTATTCAGCAATAAATTAAACTACAAAAGTAAATGCTTTATGAAGGTTGTCCTGTCTTTTCACTGAATCAGAGCACAACTTGTTTTGGTTAAGAATGGTCTAGAGAAAATATTATACGAGCCTGTTTGATTATATTTTTGAATAAATTTAAGATTGGACTTAAGTCTATTTACCTTGTAGAAATACATCTTAAAATATAAATTTATATTAAGATTGTGTTGATTTTTTTCCCCTTTGTGATTAATTTCAGCATGGAGTTCCTTTTCAAATCTCCAGCTGGAGATGGTCCACTTGTTGCATTTGGTGGGTCTGATGGAGTTATTAGGGTCCTCTCCATGGCAACATGGCAGGTTGTTGGTTATTCCTTCTTGTGTTTTTAAAGCGGTATGCTAGATGGCTGTTTTTACTACAGTCAGAACATTTATTTTGCTTTATAAAATCTCAAGTTTCATTTGCAGCCTGTAAGAAAATATAGTGGAGCTCATAAAGGAGCAGTTTCTTGCTTGGTGACATTCCTGGCTTCTTCAGGAGAGGTATTTCCTGCATAAAATGCTACCATTGGTTTTCATTATAAAGGCACGTGCTCACAAGGATTTAACTGCTTTTTGCAGATTCTGTGTATTGAATTCAGCTTATTTTAATTGCAATATTATTGTGCATATTAAATGAATCATTTGCATAACTTTTCCTTGTGATTGAAGTCAAATATAAACAACAAAAATAAGAGACCTTAGCTTCTTCAAGACAAGTTCTCAAAATTATTATGGATACATTTGTATTTAAGTTCTCATGTCACTAGCATGGGAGCTTGGGTTTGTCGAATGAATAGAAGAATTTCATGGGAGGATTCGAAGTTCTATTAGTTGCATGGAGGGTGATAAGCATGACATTAACATGGGAGCTTACATGGACTCTCTCTAGCAAGTTTTCTAGATCTTTTTTTTTAAATTTTAAATTATTGCAAAACTATGCACTATTGTGCCTTGATGTACATTTCTGTAGACAACTGAAATGTTGTTCTTTAATACAGGCAAACTTTAGTATTCAACATGGAAATGAGAAGAGTCATAGAGCATTTAGGTCTGTGTTCCATTACACATTACTCAAAGCATTAGGATGCTTGTGGTTGAACACAATGAATTTGAGGGCTTGCACACAAACTTAGAATCACCAAGCTGCTCAAAAACTGATGGTTACTCGGTGCTTATCTCCTCTTGAAGATCTCCATTGAGATATACAGATTTCGCATTGATTTGGTGCACATGCCATCTAAATCTCATACATACTTTATCTTTGTATCAAGGGCCTATCTTTTCCAATAATCAAGGTATTCCTTGTGAGAGTATTCTTTTGCAACCATCTTCACCTTTTACCTCTCAATCTATGTTACCCCAGGTTTCTGGGACGGGGGACAAGGAGACGGGGAAATGGGTTTCCGGTACGGATTTATTTTTCTTGGGGCAGGGGACGGTAGGGTACGGCAGTGGGAATTGCTATATAAAAATAGGGAAAATTTAAAATATATTGGAAAATTTTAAATATACATATGAAAACATGGATAAAGTATGCTTATATACATTATAGAACCTTAACATATAACATTTGTGTTACATAATTTAAATTGAGAGTTCACATAAGAGTCGAAGTCAAACAAATTATCAAAACTCAAACATTATTTAAATTAATTGTATGGGACAGCCAGGGGACGGGTTTCCGAGTTTCCAGGACGTCCCCGTTTTCGGGACGACTCAAATTATGCTAGAAACGCGTCCCCGGGTAACATTGCTCTCAATAGAACCATTTGAAATGAATTTTGTTTTATAAAGCCATTTGCAATCATAATTTTCCTAAGTTGCTGGTACAAATATGGGATACGGGTATGCCGGTACAACAATGTTTTTCCTTGGGTACGGTGTGTGTGTGTGTGTGTGTATACACACACACATATATTTATATATGCTTATAGATGTATATATACACAAAAAAAATATTCAAAAACTCATAGAAATATATACAGAATTGTAAAACTAAATACATTTGATAGCATGATACTGCATCATTGATCAATGTCAAATGCCAAAATGGTAGGGGTAAAGATAAATATTAAATGTCAATTGATAGCTTAGAATTTCAATATTATGTAATATGCCATATAATATGTATCAGCTGCTCTTCAAAATGCCAAAATGAGAAAGAGAGAGTGAAGAGAGCAAAATGATCTGTGCTGGGTGAAATGATGCTTTTAGGGGTTTTACTGGTTTTTTGGATGTTAAAAAGTGTTAAAAAATGTCTTTTATTGGTTACTTTTTGACACTCTGCCATTGGGTACCCTGAGTATGCACCTTGGGCTTTGTTACCGGATGCTCTCCCAGAGGCCCCAGATCCGGATCTGGATGTGTTCGGATGCGGGTGCTGATTCTGATGCTTGTGGATGCTCACAGGGAGCATTACAGCTCGCTGTGGATGTGCATGGATGCGCATCCAGCGCATCCACAGCGCATCCACATGTAGCTGCAATGCTCTCTGTGAGCATCCCCGAGCATTTGGATGCATCCGGGGGCCCAAAACAGTAAAAAACACCAAAAAGTGATTTCAACTTTAAAAAAAACTTAAAACATGTGCTAAAAGATGCCTTGGCAGAATGTCTGTAATTAAAAACATGGCCAAGAGGACAGTTGCATGGAGAACTGACAAGGAAATCATTTGACACTTCATGAACCAGATCTTAATGTTGCTAAACAAGAACAAAGATTTACAATGCAATAGAACTGTCCAAAAAGATATAGGTGTTTCTTAAGAGCTGGAGTAGTTCGTTTTCGCTAGAATGAATCTCAACACAATATTAACAATAATAGCCAACTCTGAAGGCTAATGGGAGATTCATTAGTCTCATTGAGATGCATTATAGAAATAATTTTATTGATCGCTTTTGGACCCGTTTCCAAAAAAAAATATTCTCGTGAACATAGACATATATGATATGACTTATTTGAATGTTTGTGAACTATCAATTGGCATTTAATATTTATCTTGATCAATGATGGAGTATCATACAATCAAATGATTTAATTCTGTATATTTCTTGCAGTTTTTTGTATATATATATATTTAAAAAGAAAATATATATAAATATAATATATATATATATATATATATATATATATATATATAGATATATATATTAAAAGCATTCAAAACCCCCCAAAAAAATTTCACGCATCTGCACACCCGATTCTTGTACTCGTATCCGCATCTGCACCCGAATCAGTAACTTAGACCTTGGGCGTACCTAGGCACACCTGTGGGCGAATCCATAATTGGACATGCCAGGTTTGTGAGTGCAAGGCGGGTTCTGGGTGTTCATAGCAATATTCTTTTCGTGCATATTCTATCTTTGCATCAAGCACCTATCTTTTCCAATAATCAGTGTCTTCCTTATGAGAGTATTGTTTCACAACCAACTTCAACTTTTGCCTCTCAAGAACCATTTGAAGTGAACTTTGTTTTATAAGCCCATTTGCAATCACAATTTTCTTGTCTTTGGATATGGTACAAGCTCCCAAGTCTTATGCGTCATCAAGGACTTGTACTCTTCCTATGTTGTCTAAATCTATTCATCTCTTCCCTTTGCCTCCTTGTAGGATTACAGATCACAAACATCCGTAACTCTAGTCACGAGTGTGGAATTTGATTTCTTTCACCGAGTATTCCTCAAGTGGTAGTCTTATCTGCCCATCATCCTTAGCCTTCTCAAGGGTAGCAGCAAATCGCTTGGGTCAGCAGAACCTAGAGCTACGATCCTCGTGCAGTCCTACGTTACACAAAGTTTTGGGATAGGGATGGGGTGATGTGTTTCGAGGACAATTTTTGGGAAGCCATTATAGGAAAGGGTAGGGGATGACTATTAAAAAATAGGGAAAATTTAAAAATATAGGAAATTCAACATATTCAGTATAAATTAACATTGATAAGGCGTATACAATACAGAAGCTTAATTAATATACTTAGAGCTGAATTGAGATTCCACTTGAAAGTTGACACACAAATTAACAAAATTTCATTGCTTTCATTATCAATTTGCATAGTTATATGAAAACTATAACAAAATGTTCAAAGGCTGCAACAAAAACAGAAAAGCTGCTGCTGCCCCTAATCAGTGTCTATTAAAACTGCATAAAATCGAAGTCGAGTCTAAGTCACTGCCACTTTGAGGGGTTACCTCATTCAATGGGACCCCAACTAATCCCCTCTATGCCTCTTAAGCAACCTATCTGGTATCTTCAGGATCAACATTGCAATATGTGGCTGGAGTTTGACGGTACTCAGGAGTTTATTGATCTTAGGTCACAAGGCACTATGCACAAGTTACAACCACTAACTACTCAAAAGATGTTAGTTGCTATTGAATTGACTTGCAAGTGGCTGACAAAGTGTAACCATTTTGTAGAAGATGGTAGTTTTTCTACAAGATCTTAGTAGAAATAGAAGTGACTTTCAAATGGTAGACAAAGTGGCGTCCATGGTGTCCTTGATCTTTTAGTGCCGATGCAGTGCAATCCATGAGGTTGTTGAGCTACACATAGCTTGCTGATGAAAATGATAGTGGTTGCAAAATTGACTTGCAAAACATTGCTTTTTTGTATGCTTGTGTTGTAGAGGATATCTAGAAATTCTGAACCTCTTAGGATGTTTCCTTTTTTGGGTAGGTAGGTAACGATTTGGTTTGTTTTCAAACCGTCCCCACATCCATGAAATGTTTCATGTTAGGGATGGATCAGAAAATGGAGGGGACACATATCCATTGTACATATGCATGGTGCCATTCTTAGTTGAAATCTTATGAATTAGAACTTACGTAATAATAAAAATTTGTGAACATTAATGCACTTTCTTGCCTCTTCAAATAATATTGTCTCATCAAAACAACACCTCTTTAAATGATTACCTTATGCTTGATTGGGTCCCATAACTATATGCTTTAGATTCCTCAAGCAAGCCCATTATCCAATACATAAATCTTTGGATCAAGATCCTTTTGTATCCCATTGGAACTTGAGTGTTGGCCACACTACCAAACACCTTGTAGTGGGTAATAGAGTTATTTTTTCCATAATAGTTCTCATGTTGTGCCACATCCCACATCATCTTAGAAGTAATTCCATAACACGAATGGCATAATTAATAGCTTAGCCAAAAGCATATTTAACATATGTTTGGTCTCTAACATACATTGCACCACCTCAACTGATGTTAACTTCTTCCACTTTTCCACATCATTCTGTTTGGGAGTATCTTCTGACACAATGCCATGCTTCAAACAAAAATGGTCCGAAGCATTAGCACAAATTTCTTTCTATCTAATCTCAAGTATTGCTTCTTGATGAAAGCTATTCTGTACTTCCAATAGAAAATAGAAACAAACTCTCAAACAATCATTGATGAATGTCAAGTTGGAACTCGCTCTTGAAACAGAGGAATGATTCATTTGTATATATTATACAGACAAGACATCTTTTTGCAAGCTATGCCTTGCCTTTCCCGAACTATTGTGGTGATTCTTCTCAAGAACAAACCTATAAGACACACCCTTTGTAGGAGCAATAGAAGGTAGATCAAAACCATATTCATTCAGATGGCTCATCAATTTTATACTTCTGAAATTTAAGTTCCCTAACCTTTTATTCCATAGGTACACATATAAGTCTGGCATACATATCAAGTGTACCACTTGCAACCACCCAAAGTTGCTTGCATTTCATAAATCTGCTAGGTCAAACCCCTCTTTTTTATTTGAGAGGTGATCTGATATATTGACAAAAGATTAGCAGTCAAAGCAGAAAAGTAAACCTCATGAATAACCTCATTACCCATTACCATTTCTTACACTGGCTAGTTTTAAAACATATTATGATATAAATCTTTTCGTTATTGGGTTTTCTAAGTGGAGCAAACAAATTCCAAATGTTAGCCCTATGAAAGGTGCGTTCCAATTCAAAATCCACTTTGATCTAGAATTGTGATTGTGTAAAGCATTGGAATTATAAGCAATGAAAGAAACATCCTTATTTCTAGCTTTGAAATGTTGGGATGAGAGATCTTTATTCTAACCTTCACAAGGTCCATCATCATCTTCATGTAGCCTGATGACCCAACTTGTTGTATTAATATCAATCCCTCTTTCCATCTTTAGATTACCCTTGGTCTCGTTGCTACAAGAACTTTTATTGTTCTCATCATTATTGGTTCATCGGTCTTCCCTCAAAATCCAATTTTTGTTAGTGTCCCCTACTGAATTTTTTTTTGCTTGCGTTGCCTTTGATCATATGACTCGGTTCATCTGAAATTGGTTTTCTCATCTTCAACTTTTCTCATTCCGTAACTAGCAGTGAGCATAAACTCTGAAAAGTGTCTTTGACTATATCCTTCATAATGATCTTGGTGGAAAGAAAAATGGAAAATAAGATATCGTATGGCAGGTTCAGATTCTCTAACAAGATTTCCAGCAATTGATTGTCCTCATATTTTACAACACATCCCTCCATCTTCTGCTGAATATCCTTGGCATGGGGCAAGTAGTCATCAAGTTAATCAATGCCCATTGGATGAAGTCACATTGAATCTCGGATCAATTTAATAATTTGCGACCAGCGCACCCCAAGGACGCGTCCCCCCCCAAAAAAATCCCCAACGTTCCCGAGACAGGGATGCAGTCAGGACGGGGGGGGCGTCATTCCTGCATTTCCAGCGGCGCCATTCATTGGCCACCATTTTGTCGGGTACGCGGGGACGTCCCCACGCCCGCCTTTGGGGACGGGGGACGCTAAAGAGTTCCTGAAGGAAACAGGGGACGCAAAAACATTCCTCAACCCCAAAAGGGGACGCACGGGCGTCCCCCGTCAAAGTAAATAAATAAAGTCATTTTTAAAACTATTTCACAGTTACTGACAACTGTTTTAAACTTTTACATCTTGATCTTTATGTCTTAGACTCTTATATTGTTATACATTTTTTCATAACTAGCATTTTAAGTACCACATGTATAGTATATAGTAT
>MU228288.1:1394190-1413717 GCA_018584345.1 Thuja plicata | reverse complement strand
TTATCTCAATATATATATTATTAATTTATTTGACAAAGGATAAATAGTAATAATAATAAATATATTACCAAAATATATTAATTATTATTTCCTTAATTTTGTCCTCTTATTTATTCCATAAATAAGTATTGATCTTGAGCGTAAAGGCCATAATATTAATAGACAAAACGTGCAGTCTTGAAGGCTTCAAGAAACTTTAATAATAAATTCCTCACATTAATACACACACCAGTCACTAAGACACTAGCAAATATCATGGCTACATCATCATCGAGGATCTATCTTACAGTCTAGCTCATGATTTGTTATGTTTGGATGAGTAATGTAGGCTCCATTGAGCCTTAGACTTATATTTCTAGTTTTAATATTTCTTTTGATGCCATGGATTTGATATTCCATGAATTTTTTATGCATTTGACAATATCTATATAAGTAAATGTGTTATTTCCTTAAGCTAAAATTTGCATTTATACTTACGCAATCAATTTATACTTGTGTATGTGATCAAAGTAGCTTCCATTTGATGAGGTTGTTTCACCTTTAAGGTTTATTTATTAGAAGGTGCATGAAACAAGTCTTAGATCCTTAAATTTTTTTAAATTTCTTGGATTTTTCAATTTGCCAAGGCTTTACCAATTCTACGTTGCTAGGCGCGATTTTGAGTTCAAATAAAAAAAGAACTTGCTGAGTTTCAGGTGAGTCCGAGTCTTGTAACATTGGAAAAATGACATGGAGCAGAAATATCTCTATTGGTAATCCTAGAGGAACTTTAAGTGAACCCAAAATTAACCCAACGAAAATGCAATGAACCATAAATGAACATGCCTAGATTTTGCTGGGTTATATTAGCTTTTTTTAAATGATTTTTGGCATTTGACTTTGACCACGATTGACAAAATTAAGATCAATCAAGAGCACTAGATGAGATCTCCTTTGCCAATAAATGTATTGCTCATAGTGAATGTGTAATGTCCCCTTTTTCGGGCACATTATTTCTGTTGCATCGTTAGCCGTTTTATCATGGTCCGATAGGCTAACCAAGGCTTGTCTGGGGTCAGTATGATATTTGGCCTAGGGAATCCCAGTTTCAAGCCAATCAGAGTAGTTTTCGCAGGGTTTCCAAATACTTACTATTTATAGTAAGTCGACAGAGTTTAGTTTTCTTGGCGTTTCAGTATTGGACTTGGAGCGTATCGCTAAGAGCTTTCCGACAAGCTATCACACGTCATCTTCTGAGTTCATTTGGTCATCCATTTTAATGCCAGAAGATTTCGTACTTTATTACTATGCCACTTTATTATTAAATGAATATATTAATTTAAAGTGACATAAAGTGGGTATATGAAAAGACAGAGAAGGGAAACTGAAGAGTCACAGCTGTTGCTTTAAAAGAAGGAATGGAGACTCATTTGAGACATGCTTAGTTTATGAATTTATTTTCTCTTGGAGAATCCAGGAAGCTTCTAGCTTTCGATTCTGAAACCTGAGGACGGAAACCTTCAGGCTTTCTCAGTGGATTGGACGCAAACCCAATTCATCTCTGAGGTGGATTCGCGACGGTGTTCACCATTGCACTTCCAGGTTCTTGTCATTCGATCTTACTGTTGCACACTGTATTTCAGATTGGATTGTTTTGTAATTCCATTGTTGTTGTATTGCTGTTGTATAATGCAATAACATTTTCTGAGGGTTTTATTGGAGCATATTGCTGGTTTATTTCTGTTGAATCAATAGTTTATTGCATGAAATTATATGTTTAAATCTGCATGAGATATATTTGAGGAACTTTGGGGAAAATACCTGTTAGGGACATTTCAGTGGTATCAGAGCTGGTTTTCCTGCCAGCTTGTGGAGTTTATTTAGAAACAAAATCCCAGAAAGGTTTCCCTACCATCTTGTGAGGTTTCAGAATTGACGGAAATAGAGGTAATTGTAAATCCGAAGAACCTTATATCAGATGTTTTTTAAAGTAAAGGTTATCTTGTTCACAATAATAAGGTTATTGTTTATTCATCTCTTATTGGGCGGAAATGTTTAATGGTTGAGAAGTTATTGCCGCTGAGTTAAACACTTGCGGGTGAGTTTGATATATTGGTATTGGAAAAAATAAGGAAACATATAAATCGACTAATAAGGCAGACTTATATTTTCGGGAGTTATTTTATCTGGCCAAGATTTGGTGAATATATGGTTGCCGTGGGATGTTAATTGTTTTTCGTCAAAGTCTAATGTTTATCATAAATCTTTTGAGCCGAAGATAAACATTAAATTGGGCCCGAGTTTATTTTGGCGGATTATTCTCAAGTTTGAATCTATTTTGAATAAGGATTCGGGGGGATTAATATTTCGGGAAGTTTGCTATACGCTGGAGATTAATGTTAAATTGAGCCGAAGACACATTTTATTCACGAAAGAGTATTTAGTTTTGGCAGGTGAAATATTTCAACGCGGTGAATTTCTCCCATTGAGCAGATATATTATAAGGTAGCGGTTTTTTTTAATCACCGAGTGAATAATCTTGTGGATCAATACTTTGGTGGGACCGAATATTTAATTGGTGGCGATTTTGGAGGCCGGAATAATTGTTGACCCAGGACAGTAAGAAATATGACTTAGAGTTGGAACGAAGATTGGAGTCCGGAGTAATTGTTGACCCATGACAGTAAGAATACATTTGGACTCTGGTAGGTGTGTGGGAAACATATAATGGTAAACGCCTGAGTTTCCAGTTAATTGTCATTTTTTTTGCTCTGCATGGCTTGCGGATATAGTTGGGCTTCTTGAATATTGTTTACATTTCTGAGTTTTACAACTGAAGCCTACTGCAAATATGAGAATTATCAGTCATTCAAGTAGAGGAGTAAGAATACATTGAAGTAGTCAGATGGTTTGGGTTTCTATCAGTTTCACGTCGATTTGGGAATTAAACTTCATTTTTCAGTTACAATGAATTGTAAAGTAGTATACAGGCAATAATCTCTTGTATTTCAAGATATCACAGATGATTGCAGTTACTACATGCTAGTCAATGGGGATATTTCAGTTACTACATGTTTGCATTTGATTGGCTCTGGAGATCACAGATGGAGTGATAATATGTTGTACCTATGCTTAGGATTGCTGGAGTTAATGACTGCATTCATTCTGGGAACTCTTCTCTGGGTAATAACTTGTAGCTGCAGATTCATATCAGAATCCATGCCGTTTATTTCCAGGTGCAAGACAACTGATTAGGAACATAAATCTGTAAGTACAGTTGGCTTTTCAATGCTCTGTTTCATCCTGGATATGTTTCTAGAATTAATAAAAGTATATTGTTGTTATGAGTTTAATATCCACTGCAAACCAATAAACAATTCAATACAGATGTTGGCCTAAATCTTTTTATAGCAATGATAGCCATGAAAAACAACAAACTGTTTGGTGAAATATTAGAACTTGAAATTGAATGGAAATTATAATTCTGCATTTGTTTTCTCCATGAATGGTTCTATATATCTTGCATTGAAAACACAAACCAGTAGTAATCCATCACATCTATAAACTAGACACAATAGACTATTTTATTTCAGACACATGGCAGGGACAAGGATTCGATTAAGATTTGGTCAAGCTGATTTCAGAAGCTGTTAATATCCTTGTAATTGCTAGTAGTGGTGCTGGTCCAGTGGAACATTTTTCAGTAGTCTTTAAACAGACAGATCTTTGCTGCTTTTGCAGCTGGCATTTTTTCATCAGAAGGAGGTACCAATCATGGCTCACAAAGCAGAACAACAAACATGGTAGCTTATTTCAGTAGTTCAAGACTGAAAGCTTGACAGAATTACCTTAAGACAGTTCAAAGGTTAGTGCACAACAGGGTAGACAACAATCTTCAGCTAGTTTCAGTTTGGGCAAAAACACAAAAAAATATAGGCAATGGAAAGTCTGGAAAGCCCGGTGTTCTCAAAAGAATTCAATGACACATTTTATGATGAACATTTAAGGGACCTGCAGAAAGAAATTGAAATGGGGAATGAATTATATTGCCTTGGATGGCAATTGGAGAATATAAAAGTTATGGGAGGTGTGCTTGTCAAATTGGAAGAGATAGATCCATATCTATCTAGGATAGACCCGACTAATTGCAGGCTCTTCAATTGGGCCTTGCAGCCCTCAATGGTTGCTTTAGTCCAACATAGGTTTATGGAACATCCACATAAAGACGTTAGGCTTACAGTCGCCTCATGTCTTAGTGAGATCACACGGATTACAACCCCTATTACACCTTATATCGATTACATTTGGAAGCAGGTATTATAGTTGATTGTGGACAGTTTAGGTGGACTAAATAATGATAAAAGTCCTACCTTTGGTAAGCAGGTAAAAATCTTGGACTCAATGGTAAGAACTAAAATTTTTATTCACATGTTGAATCTTGGTTGTGTTCAGATGATTCAACAATTATTTCAGTGCCTCCTAAGTAATTTCAGGAAGCATCATCCAGACAAGGTGAAGGCTTGCATAAAAACTATCATGTCCATGATCTTAGATGAGGACAATGACATATGTAAGCAGTTGCAATGGCAATCTGGAGAGGGGAACAAAGGACCTCACCCGTGGCATATGAGTTTTCAACTGAATTGATTGAGCATAAGGTTGAAAGGTTCAAAGATTTTATGACTGAAAATGAGCAAATATCAGTAGGCATATAGGTTGCAGGATCTCTGGAAATGAGCAAGAACCAAATGAGAAGAGGGCAGATTTTCTCTACATGCCAAGGGGCCTGGTCACTTGAGCATGTTTGTGGTATTATTCAGGGGGAAGATATATTGCAGCCAAGGGGTGATGAAAGGGTAACTTTGGATTCATCTCTTACAGGACATGATGAAGGCACAAAGGAAAATAGTTTCCAATTAGCCAAGAGGGTTAATGTGGAGAAAGAATTGATCATCACAGGTGAAGAGTATTCAAAACTCTACTTCGGTGACTTAGAAGTTGAACTTGACAAAAATATGGTTAAAGATTGTGACAACCAGTTGGATACCTTTAACAATTCATGTTATGAGGAATCATGCGATTTCTATAGCAACGCATCACGTATGCATAATGATGATTTGGATGACCAATCAGAGAATGCATTTCAAAATGACAATGGTGAGAAGCATGCTTTGAAGAACCAGCTGAAGGTTAGTGATGATGTCATTATTGTAGCTCTTGCGCATCATGATAACACTCGCTAGATTATTGAAGATCTTTACAGGAAGGCTTAGATGGAAAAAAGACAAAATGGTATTGGGAGTGAATCTTATGTTGCTGATTTACAGGGGGTCAAAATAGCTTGTGAGGTTTGGAAATCAGAATATCTATGTTTACTTTCAGATCGCGACTACTTGTTACAGGTTGCTGAAAAATATGCTGAGCAGTTGAGGGAAAAGGAGGATGAGGTTAATAAGCTCAATAGAGAGCTTAATGTTTCTCAGGAAACATTGGAGCACACACATATTGCTCTTCAAGAAGCGAGAAATCAGATTGTTGCCACTAGCCAGTACAGAGAATATGACGACAAAGGAAGGTCTGAGTTCTTTCAGGAAGTAATTTAGGAACTTGATAGCATACAACAGACTTGTGATTTAGATAGCTGTCCCAAAAGATCAATGGACACATCCTCGGATCATCCAGAACTTCTTTATGAGTAGAATAACTTTCAGTCAGTTGACAATTTCTTGTTTGAGGTGGATGCTAATCTGACATTTGGTAATCCCCTTTTTGAGCTAGATGAGGAAGATATTTCCAATCCCCATGACGAGGATGAGATTGATTGTAGGATTTGGGACCTAGTTCCAGTTACTAGAGATGAGTCTTGGTCACCAGATTGGAGTGACAGGGTGAGCTCAATTGTTGGGTAGTTTGGTTTCTACATCAGTGGTTCAGGATGGGCAGTTGTGTCTTATTGCATGATGGGTGACATACTTTTCCTTGCGTTACCTCTTACTGATGGAGAGGTGTCTAGTTTTGATTTCATCTTGAGACTTTTCGATTCATTCATATTTGGTGATCGTGTTAGCCTGATTGTTTGGGATCCTGGTATTAGTATGACTGATGCATTGCTTTTTTGGTGAAGTAATTGTTAGGAATAACAGTCCACAAGACAACTGAGAGGGGGGGTGAATCAGTTGTGATATAGATTATTAAACTTTAAACTTTATAAACCAAAACTGCAATGCAAATGATAACACAATAAATGCCAACACAATAACACAATACTTGTTGTCAAGGAAACCCTGTTAAAGGTAAAACCCCGACGGGAATTAGCACCCACAAATAATGTACTGAGAGTATAGTATCCCTGTTAAAAGATTTAGCCCTGTTAGGAGCTTATTACAACATAACAGTACACAGTCCTTGTTAGGAGACAAACCCTGTTAGGAGTCAAGAAAAGTAGTAGGCTCACTGCCTAGGCACACTGCCCAAAGAAGGTTAAAGCCACCCTCAAGGATTCACAATCCGAACAAGTGTATATAGGAATATACAATCCAGTGAACTGTTTGATAGCAACTGTCTTTGCTTGGTCAGTTCTAATGAAATATTCTTATCACAAACTCTGCTCTACATCCAGTAGCCAAACAAGCCTCGCAACTTTCACGTCTATTTTTTTTCAATCTCTTGCTCTACAACATCTTTCCAAAAGGAAAGATCACTCATATATACCCTATTACAATAATTCATTAGGTCGGCCAATTAAGCTTTCCTAATACACATAATTAATTAGGTCGGCCAATTAGGCTTTCCCATTATACAAATAATTGTTTAACCCCTTGCTAAGATACACACAATACCTATAACAAGTAAACATCAAATACAATCCATCAGTTATACTCCCAGATCCGCAATCCACGTTCACAATTCATATTACACGCTACATGTCTGAAGTCGGCCACCAAATAGGTCTCCTCTAGAATACACGCCACAATTGACGTCCCTAGTTATCACACGACAATTGAACACAACCCATTATTCCAAAACATGTCTACAGTCCTCTAGTAAGTTCGCTTCATCTGAAATATCTTCGCTAGTAAGATATACCCAAAACACAAACCTTCTCTGTCAAGCATCACAGTTACAGTCCAGAAACCAGTCTTCACTAAACCAACTGTAACATCCTCATATGTGACATAAAGCCAAGCGACCTTAAGAATAAGGTCAACACACATCCTTCTTCATATAACCAACTTCGATTGTTCTGAAACATCCGTACAGTGTCCGTACACTTCTGCCAGTCTAGTAACCAGTCTGTCCTCTTCCACAGAAACATATTTTGACATCAGTGACAAAACATGAATATCAACAGCATGAATAGTATCCAAATCTGATATCATCAAACAATCTCCCCCTTTGGCATTGATGGCAACATATGGGAAAATCCATCAACCCAAAATCAACTCAAAATTCTTTCTCCTCTCAATACAATCTTCTCAATATCCTCAACATAAATCTCCCCAAAACAGTAGGGATTTTCACATAGATTCCTTCCCCCTTTGGCAACAATGGCAAATGGTGCCATAACTCATCTGTAATCTTTTGTTCCTGTGATCACTCCCCCTGAGGACTAGATCCATACATCAAGTCCAGAAAATGATATAGCTTTGGAAGCCACTGGATTGATGCATATCTGCATCAATTAACTATCACAAGGAGGGGCTCTGACCCCAAGCATGCTTCTGAGATACTCAAAAGTATCTTTTGGCAAAGGTTTTGTAAATATATCTACTATCTATTCCTTTGTGCTAATATATTCCAGTTTAATTTTTTTCTCTGCTACCTTCTCCCTCAAGAAATGATACTTAATAGAAACATGTTTAGTCTTTGAATGCATTACAGGATTCTTCGACATATTCACTGTGCTAGTGTTATCACAATGGATAACCACTGGTTCTTCAAAAATTATTCCTATGTCTTTCAACATTTGTTTCATCCAAACAACTTGTGTGCAATTTATTGCTGCAACAACATACTCTGATTCAACAGTAGATTGAGCAATACAGTTATGCTTCTTGCTCAACCAAGAAACCAACCTTTTCCCAAGGAAAAATGCACCACCACTAGTACTCTTTCTGTCATCCACATTACCTGCCCAATCAACATCAATATAAACCTGTAAAATAAAATCATCTCATTTTTCATACCATAATCCATATTTTTTTGTTCCTTTCAAATATCTAAAAATTCATTTCACATGTGTCTCTTTGGGATCTGCTTGATACCTTGCCATAATACCAACTGCATTGGTAATATCTAGTCTAGTGTGAGTTAGATATTGTAGACCACCAATCATAGATCTATACTTTGTCTGAACAACACTTGAGTCTTATCATTACTAGTCAGTTTATGTTCAGTCACCATAGGTGTTCCAACAGGTTTACAATCTTTCATTCCAAACTTCTTCAACATTTCCTTAAGATACTTGGTCTGAGATATAAAAATGCCATTCTTACTCTGATTAATTTGCAAACCAAGAAAAAATTTCATTTCACCAATCATTGACATCTCAAATTCATTTTCCATTTATTTAGAGAACTTCTTACTCATTTTATCTTTGCCTCCAAAAATGATATCGTCAACAAAAACTTCTATGATTAAGATTCCATCTTCATCAGTTCTTAAATATAAATTACTGTCTGCATTACCTTTTCTGAAACCAAGACGAGGTAGATACTTGTCCAGTCTTGCATACCATGCTCTAGGTGCTTGTTTTAGTCCATACAGTGCTTTCTTCAACTTACAAACCATGTCTCCATCCTCTGTCAAAGGAAATCCATCAGGTTGCTCAATGTAAACTTCTTCTTCCAGATCATCATTCAAGAATGCTGATTTCACATCCATCTGATATACTTTAAAGTCTTTATGTGCAGCATAAGCAAGAAATAATCTCACAACTTCCAACCTAACAACAAGAGCAAATGTTTCTTCATAGTATGCATTAAATAAGTTTGATGTAAACTCTCCACCTTTGTCTGATCTCAAACATTTTATCTTCAAACCAGATTCATTCTCAACTTTTGCTTTAAATAACTTGAATTTGACAAATGCTTCAGAGATCTCTCTCAAATATGTAACCCACATCATTCTAGAAAAGTCATCAACAAAAAATATAAAGTACGTTTCACCATAATATGATCTTGTTCTTGTAGGACCACACAGATCTGTATGCACCAGATCCAACTTCCCTTTTGCTGAATAAGATTTTCTTTTAAAACTGCTTATGGTCTGCTTCCCCATAACACACTCTCTACACAGTGTTAGATGGATTTACAATCTTAGGTAGATCTCTTACAGCATTAGTCATACTTGCCTTCACAATGTTATCAAAGTTAACATGACAAAATCTTCTATGCCATAGCCAACTGTCATCAACCTTCACAATAAAACAAGAAGCTTTAGATGTATTCAATTCAAATACATTAGCTCTAGATTTAGTACCAGATGCGATCAAATCTCCAGATTTACTTCTAAGAGAGCATTTCCCATCAATCAATTTCAATTGATAACCTCTGTCCACTAACTGTCCAACACTCAACAGATTATGCTTAAGTAATACATTGTCAGTATTAGTCTTTCCATCCAGAAAAATAGATCCAACTCCAATGATAAGTTTAGGAGTATTGTCACCAAATCTAACAACACCACCATCACATCTTTTCAATTTCACAAATTTATTTTTATCTCCAGTCATATGATGTGAACAACCACTGTCTATAACCCATTCAGATTTCTTTTCAACACAAGATACTAAGGCTTTTTCCTCATGTATAGGTTCATCATCCTTTATAGCAATAAATCCAATTTCATCATAGTCACCATCATCATGAGAAACACCCTCACTAGCATAATAACATTCCTTGTCTTTAGGATACTTTGATTTGTAAAACTTAGGTTTATGCTTAGGAACCCTTGTACGACATCTAGATGCAAAATGACCAATCTTGTTACATGAAAAACATTTCAAAGGTTATTTGCCTTCAAATTTACACTTACCTCTCTTCTCTCTTCTAGCGATCAATGCTACCACTTCATCTAGCTTTCTTTCTTCCTCCTATATCTGTTCCCATTCCTCAGCATAGTCTCCAAGCTCTTCTCTCAGGTCACCATAGCTGGTGCTTGCAATTCCTGATAAGGTCTTTTTGTTCTTATGCACGGTTGCCTTGAATGCTGACTCAACTTTAGGTAAAGTATCTTCCAATTCTGCGGCCTCAAAAGTAGTTAGTTTTCCAATCAATATCTCTCTTGTGAAGTTTGGATTCAAAGGTATAATCTCCTCCATAGCTTGTACTTTGGTTCTATATGCAGGTGTCAAAGATCTAAGAATCTTTACAATCACTTCTTCCTCACTATAATTACCTCCAGAGTTTTTAATTCCAGTAATCACTTCAGTAATTCTCTATCCATATGCCCTAATGTTCTCATCTTCTCTCACCTTCAGTGATTCCATCTTTGTCTTCCAGTTCTTTAGCTTTGCCTGTTTTGTAAACTTATCTCCTTCATACAGTGCCTCCAATCTTGTCCATATCTCATGTGCAGAGTCTAAGTCTTTTACTTCTGTGAATTCACCTTTAGAAAGTGCGCTGATCAATGATTCCCTTGCAACCATATTACATGAAAATAGCATCTTTTCATCTTCAGTAGCTTTCTCCAGATCGTCCTCAGTCGCTATCTTCTCATTCTTCTTTGTGTTCATCCAGTAGTCAAGTCCCAAACATAGCAAATGTGTTCCCCATCTTGTTCTTCCAAATGTCAAAGTTTTCAGGATCAAATTTCGGACTATCCTTCCTGTAGTAAGATATCATCAGGATCACCTCAAGCTGTTAAGCTTTCTCTCTAAGGACCAGTAGCTCTGATACCAATTGTTAGGAATAACAGTCCACAAGACAACTAAGAGGGGGGGTGAATCAGTTGTGATATAGATTATTAAAATTTAAACTTTATAAACCAAAACTGCAATGCAAATTGTAACACAGTAAATGCCAACACAATAACACAATACTTGTTGTCGAGGAAACCCTGTTAAAGGTAAAACCCCGGTGGGAATTAGCACCCACAAATAATGTACTGAGAGTATAGTATCCCTGTTAAAAGATTTAGCCCTGTTAGGAGCTTATTACAACATTACAGTACACAGTCCCTGTTAGGAGACAGACTCTGTTAGGAGACAAACTCTGGTAGGAGTCAAGAAAAGTAGTAGGCTCACTACCTAGGCACATTGCCCACAGAAGGTTAAAACCACCCTCAAGGATTCACAATCCGAACAAGTGTATATAGGAATATACAATCCAGTTAACTGTCTGATAGCAATTGTCTTTGCTTGGTCAGTTCCAATGAAATATTCTTATCACAAACTCTGCTCTCCATCCAACAGCCAAACAAGCCTTGCAACTTTCACTTTTCTTTCTTTTCAATCTCTTCCTCTACAACATCTTTCCAAAAGAAAAGATCACTCATATATACCCTATTACAATAATTCATTAGGTCGGCCAATTAAGCTTTCCTAATACACAAAGAATTAATTAGGGCGGCCAATTAGGCTTTCCCATTATACAAATAATTGTTTAACCCCTTGCTAAGATACACACGGTACCTATACCAAGTTAACATCAAATACAATCCATCAGTTATATTCCCAGATCCGCAATCCATGTTCACAATTCATATTACACGCTACATGTCTGAAGTCGGCCACCAAATAGGTCTCCTCCAGAATACACGCCACAACTGACGTCACCAGTTATCACACGACAATCGAACACAACCCATTATTCCAAAATATATCTACAGTCCTCTAGTAGGTTAGCTTCATCTGAAATATCTTCGCTAGTAAGATATACCCAAAACACAGAGACCTGCTCTGTCAAGCATCACAGTTACAGTCCAGAAACCAATCTTCACTAAATCAACTGTAACATCCTCAATATGTAACATAAAGCCAAGTGACCTTAGGAATAAGGTCAACACACATCCTTCTTCATATAACCAACTTCGATCATTCTAAAACATTCGTATAGTGTCCGTATATTTCAGTCAGTCAAGTAACCAGTCTTTCCTCTTCCACAGAAACATATGTTGACATTAGTGACAAAACATGAATATCAGCAGCATGAATAGTATCCAAATCTGATATCATCCAACAGTAATGAGTGGCTTCACTTTTCTGGTCACGTTTTTGTCAAGGTAGCACAACAACCGAGTGGGGCAATTTCCTTGAGGTTGGTATGGAATCCAAGCATTTTGGTCACAATATGCAGGTACCGATTGCTTGAGGGCAAGCAATCTCTGAGAAGGGAGGATTGTAATGTCCCCTTTTTCGGGCACGTTATTTATGTTGCATCGTTAGCCGTTTTATCATGGTCTGATAGGCTAACTAGGGCTTGACTGGGGTCAGTATGATATTTGGCCTAGGGAATCCTAGTTTCAGGCCAATCAGAGTAGTTTCCGCAGGGTTTCCAAATACTTACTATTTATAGTAAGTCGACAGAGTTCAGTTTTTATGGCATTTCAGTGTTGGACTTGGAGCATATCGCTAAGAGCTTTCCGACAGGCTATCCCACGTCATCTTCTGAGTTCGTTTGGTCATCCATTTTAATCCCAGAAGATTTCATACTTTATTACTATGCCACTTTATTATTAAATGTATATATTAATTTAAAGTGACATAAAGTGGGTATATGAAAAGACAGAAAAGGGAAACTGAAGAGTCACAGTTGTTGGTTTAAAAGAAGGAATGGAGACTCATTTGAGACATGCTTATTTTATGAATTCATTATCTCTTGGAGAATCCAGGAAGCTTCCGGTTTTCGATTCTGAAACCTGAGGATGAAAACCTTTAGGCTTTCTCGGTGGATTGGACGGAAACCCAGTTCATCTCTGAGGTGGATTCGCGACGGAGTTAACCGTTGCACTTTTAGGTTGTTGTAATTCGATCTTATTGTTGCACACTGTATTTCAGATTGGATTGTTTTGTAATTCCATTGTTGTTGTATTGCTGTTGTATAATGCAATAACATTTGCTGTTGTATAATGCAATAACATTTGCTGTGGGTTTTATTGGAGCATATTGCATGTTTATTTATGTTGAATCAATAGTTTATTGCATGAAATTATATTTTTAAATCTGCTTGAGATATATTCGAGGAACTTTGGGGAAAATACCCGTTAGGGACATTTCAGAATGTATTCTCACCCATCATTAATTCAGTGTGCTTTAGTGATGGTGGGATAAATTTAGGCTATATGGTTTTGAAGTTATAATTTAATGTTAGAAATATAGATTTTAAATTTTACGTTAAAAATATTAAAATTAGTTTAGTTGTTAGTAGGTTTTTGATTTCGATTTTAAATTAAAAAATATTTGTTAAAATTTATAACTTTATAAATTATTACTGATCATATTTATATTATAGAAATTTTTTATTGGCTAACTTCACCAGTTGGCAAATAGTTCAAATTGTTTCTCAATTTTTGGCAAATAGGACACGCTCCAAGTAGCATTGGATTGTCATATTGTTACCAAAATTTAGTTTAGCATTGGTTACTGTTAGATTACCCAACCATGATTTTGTTAAACTTTTAAATGGAATTGTTTTAGCACATTAAATGCTGTTTGATTGGAGCATAATTGTCTAAAATTTATAATACACATTAGAAATCTAAAGCATATTTTCTAGTACTATTGAATTCCCACTCATGTTTGGAGCCATCTCAATCACTATTAATTTGTTAAATTTATGCTTGCTTTTGGGGCAATATTCACTTTGAAATTAGAATTCACTAGAATGTCCCTCTTAGAATTTGTATACATAATTAAGGTTTCAAGACTTTGTTGTGGCTTCCCATTGTGTTGATGTGAGTTTTATGCCACTGCCACATGCAGAATTGAAGACTCAATATCCCAAGGTAGATTATCAAATTTCAAACCCTCTCTTGAACAAAGACATCGCGAGAAAAGATCATCGAGATGACTTCAAGGTTTCTTCAATTGGTGAACTTAACTCAATTGTAATGATGTGATATGCTGTTATCATGAGGGGACTTGGGCTAGTTCACTAAGATGCATCAACTTGACTTGCGAATGATATGGCTTCACAATGTGCAATGAAAATATTATGACTTCGAACTTGCTATGAACTTAAACTTATGAATCTAAACTACTCCTACTTCTATACTAGGATGCAAGGACTTGTGAATATCTTTGTAACTCTACTAGATGCGGTCTTGTTATCAACTCCACCCACCTAGTGCAATCTTCTAAGGTATGCTTGAAAGATGTTCAAATCACTACCATTTCGTCAACTCCATCTATAGATGCAAATCAATGAGCAAGTACTAATTGAAGTTAAGCGTATGATTATGCCATTCAACCACGTAAGACATACTTACAAGCAACAAGCAGCTAGTATTTTGGTCTAAGCGAGTTCGCCAAAGATGATTCAACAATAGCTTTCATCCAATCTAAATTATTTGGAGCAAATTCTAACATTAAGTACTTAAAGCAAATTCTAATCTAATTGAGGAATGTAAAGAACTATGCAATACTCCAAAATGATCACAAATATCTACCATGCAAACACAATAATGAATAGAGAGAAATTTCAGTAGTATCTTGGCAACAATTCTCCAACATAACTCCTTGAAAAATGATGAGAGCAAGCCTTTATATAGGTAGCTCAATTACAACGAATGACCTAAGATTAAATCAGAATCAATGGTTCAAATTAATCCACTAGAGCCCTAATTAGGCTTTCCATATTACTTGGTAACAAATATTAAATGTCTACCCAATTACAAAAGAGTTCCACCATGTGGGCCAATAGAAAAATTATATTGCTCCTTGATAGTCAATGAGAAAATAGGTTAGCTATATCCACTAGATAAAGTGCACCACTAAATGGACCCATAAAAAAATTACAATGTTTTATGTGCCAATGAGAAAAGAGGTTAGGTAGGAGCTTATAGAAGAAGCCACCAATCAATGGGCCAATGATGAAATGCCACATGGGCTTACAACAAATCTTCCTTTAGAAGATAATTTTCTTTGACTTTTCCCTTTTGTCAAATTCAATGAATTTGGACATAATATTACTGAGCTCTCCCATTAGGACACTTGGCATAATTTGATTGGTTGAAGAGATGGGCGCCACCTCAGCATGCTTATCTTATAGGCTTAATAAATGTCTCTTGATGATGAGAAAAGATCTCAACATCATCAAGCCTTCAATTATGATGGCTCATGTTCTCAAATTGCTTCATCTTCATGCTGTCTTCTCTACCCTTGAAAATCTTCTTATTGCATTGCTTGAACTCGCACTTGTACTTGAAATCTTGATGTCTTCATGATGTCCTAATCTTTATCTATGCACTTGTATTTGTAGTAGTGATGTAAGTGTGGCATGTAGTTGGACCATCCATTGAACTAGGATTTCTGGAGGAAATTCAAGTTTGCATGAGTTTCTCCATTGGCTTGTAGATTTAGTCATGATGCTGTACTTGCTTCTTGAATTCCACCTCAATGCCTTGGGCTTAATCTTTGACTTGAGAGCAACTTGCTTGCTTGGTGATCACCTTGGATTTGCACTTTGGCTTGAAATAACCTTGCCGTCCTTACTTGGATTTCAAACTTGAACGTTGCCCTTCATGCTTAGCTTCCATCTTCAGCTCCTTTAGTCTTCATCTTTGGATCTTTGTTATTTGTAGGTCCAACCATGTTCAACCTGCCACAAAACATTATACGTTAGATTCATATTTCAAATTCATGACAATGTTAGAAATCATAATTCGAGCAACTTTCACAACATAAAATACATCATTGAATTCCAATTTATGAAACTTGACTAAAATCAAAGCTCAAATTCATGAATTTTCTCCATCAAAGCCTCTATAACATTGAATGTAATGTAGAGACATTACTCCAATTACAAATACCTTGGTTCTGATGCAAAATTTTGAATATGCACCTACAGGTTTGCAAACAAATTAGTCTTCTTCTCCATTCATTTTCTCTTCCCATGTTTTGATTTTACGCCCATTTTTGGTGAATCTTGGTACCCTTTGCAAATGAAGCTGAATCTAATGCAAATCACTCCCTATTGGTTCAATTTCCTGCCTTGAATGCAACCTTCAGAATTCTGATTTTTTTAAAAATTAGTATGTTAGCAGCCCCCAACCTGATGTTTTCACCATATGTTCTTTTAGTTCTGACATACCATGTATTAAAAAGCAATATTTGCAATTCCAAATCTGCAAATAGAAGGCCCGACCTCCTTGTTTATGCTTGTCTTTATATCCCTGATAATTTTCAGCCACTTGAAAATTTCTAATGGTCCCCCAAATTCAAATTCCTTGAATGCAGCTCGATCTGCTCTGAGAGACTAATTTAATTTGTTTTGTGGTTCCTAATGAAGGGGAAAATCCTCTTTATATTTGGTAGTTTAGCCCAAGAGTCGTGTCTTTCCTCCAGGCCGACTTGGTTTGGAGGAAATTAAAAAAACATCTTATTAAATAATCATCCCCCTTCCTTAATAAATTGCAGCTCTTTTATTTACAAATTGTAGCCCTTGTCATTTATTAATTTCAGATCCTTGTCATTTATTAATTGCAGCCCTTTGTCATCTATTAATCGTAGCCCCTTTGTACCATGGCTTTATCAAAAATTGATCCTTATGGGTTCTTAAGAAAATTGCAGCCCCTTGCCATTTGTTAAATTTGCCAAATTGCATTAAATTCGTGGCTTTCCTTATGCATTCAAACCTAAGTCACAGCATTCGGCGAATATGAAGTATGAAGTTCGGATTTTTCCGAATTTCAAATATTTCTAAAAAAATCGATAATGTTGGCCATTTAATTCGTGCGGAAAAATCGGCAGTTTTTATCATCACAGTAAACATCTAAAAAATGCTATTTTTAAAGTTTCTAAAAATTTACAGCTTTCCTGCCCATTCTTTTCTATAAACGGCTGTTCTCGGGCCCTTTGTACACACAGATTTCTTGAAGTCGATGGCAATTTCTGGGTGATTTACTTGCAAATTTGCAATTTATGTGTTCATTTGGTAATATGAGTGTTGAGCGGCCGAGTTAGAGATAAATCTTTGGCGGATTGTGGTTTTCCTGGCGACCTGAATGCTGACTACGTTTTGGATAGGGCAACTCCAAAGGCTGATTTTAATCCTTGCTGCTGCCCTTGCAGAATCGCCCCTTCCCTGCTGAGGCTGAATCGCTTCTTCTCTACCTCTGTCCACCGCCCGTCCTCAGCTTTGTTCTGCCGTGAAGCTTGGGCTATTTATTTATTTGACTTCTATAGTTTATTTCGTATTACATTAATATATATGTATTAATAGTTGTGTAATCTATAAATCAAATATTTTAAAATCTTATATTAAATTTGCAATAATAGAATGATATATATTTTAAAAAGTTATAGATTTTCATTTTAGTTAATTAGGTATATAATAATATTATTATTTTAAAGTGTTATATTAAAAAGTAAATATTATTATAAATGTTTTATAAGATGATTTTTAAGTTTAATACTAGACTTAGATTACTATTCCTAAATTTATTAGAATATCTTACATATCTCTGTCTTTAATGCTCAAGTTTAGATTTAGTTAATATTAGACTCTTGCTATGTTCACTGCAGTCTAATATTAGATAGTTTCTATTTTGTAGATATCGAGTATTGTATATATGAGCTTGTCGCTCTTTGTAATTATCATGCAATATACAAAATAATATGAACATATTATTTTATGGTATCAGAGCCGAATCCCGTTTTCGAGAAATTAATAATTTCATTTTCGAAATTATTTGGTTTTAATTTTTTCGAAATCTTTTTCTGAAAAATTCGTTTTGGGTTCTATGTTTTGCAAACTCGACTAGGGTTTCTGTGGAGTATTCCTTTCGTTCTCAGAATAGAGTGAAGCCTGAGAAATCGCGAGTTTATAAGTCCGAGAAATTGCGGGTGTGTAAGTCTGAGAAATCGCGGGTTTGTAAGGCTGAGAAATCGCGTTTTTTCGTTTTTCTTCAAGGCGTTTTTCTTATCTCTGAGAAATCGCGCTCCATTTCCTCTGAAAATCGTCCATTGGTGAGGCTTCTGCTATCTGCTGTCGCTGCCATTGTTGCCCGCGCGACTTGGAAAACTCGCCTCTTCGTGCTGATTGACGAGATTCTTCTCAGCGGGAGAGCCCTTTCTCATCAATATGGCGGCCGTCTCTGCTTAATACAGGCCTGTCTCTGTCTGTATCTGCACGCCTTCACCTGGTTCTTCTTTGTTCTTGGCTCTTGTGTGAATGGCAGATTTACCCAAAGCCGTTTTTACTGCGAAACCCTAATTTTCGGAATCCAAAAATCATTTTGCATACATATTTTTGGTGGGTTTTTCAAGATCTTATTTGGGTCTCCAACAATTTTTTCTGGGTACCTCGTTTTCCGTGCCTCAAATTTTGAGCCTGCGGATTTGAAATCCGACTTCAGATTCCTTCTCGGTTTTGTATCAGTTCTTCTGGGTACCTGTCCTTTTTTTTGGGTCAGCCAGGAATTTGCCTTGAAATCTGTGCCTGTTGAATTTCAGTCTTGAAGTTTGTACCTGCTTCTTTGCAATGGCATCTTTGACCAACCTGATGCTGGAAAGCAGTCAGCGGTTTAATGGTAGTAATTATAATACCTGGAAGCAGCGTATGTTGACCGTATTTGAGTATCGCCGCCTCGATGCACTGATTTTGGGCACAGAAACTCAGCCTACCACAACAGGCACTGATCAGAAAAATTTGATGACCGAAATAGAGAAGGTGTCATGCTTCTAAAGCTATCTGTTACAGATGACCAGTTGCCCCAGATTCCTTCTGGAAAGACAGCCTCTGATATTTGGAAGCACCTGAAGGAGCTCCATGAAACCTCTGACAAAAGTAGGGCATTCTTCTTAAAGAATCAATTGTTCTCCATCATGATGGATGAAAGTTCGTCTTTACAGGACCATCTCATAAAGATTAAGGACATTCGAGACCAGCTTGAGGCTATTGGTCGGAAAATGGAGGAAGAAGACATGGTAGTCATCACTCTCAAGAGTTTACCACAATCTTACGAGCACTTTGTTGAGACTCTCAACATTACGTCTATGAATGTTGATTTGAAGTTTCCTGATTTATGCAACAGACTTCTACAGCAGGATCGCTGGAAACAGTAGTTTGGAAGTCGTGCTCCCTCGTCCTCTTCCGAACAAGCTTTTGCAGCTAAAGTTCAGCCATCTCCGTCATCCCAACAGGGCGGTTTCCACCATCCCTCAGGCAGTTTTCAGCCCAAAACTATGCAGTGTCACTATTGCCGCAAGTACGGCCATATGAAGAAAGATTGCCGGCAGAGAATCGCTTCTGAACAAAAGAAGCAGGGAGGGTCACATCAACAGGCGAATGTTGCTGAACAATCTGAGCAGGAGTCTGTTTTTTATGCTTTTATGGCTCAAAGCTCCTCCGATCTAGCTAGGTCTTCTGCTTGGTATATCGATTCTGG
>MU228288.1:1359846-1391299 GCA_018584345.1 Thuja plicata | reverse complement strand
TGCTATGTTCACTGCAGTCTAATATTAGATAGTTTCTATTTTGTAGATATCGAGTATTGTATATATGAGCTTGTCGCTCTTTGTAATTATCATGCAATATACAAAATAATATGAACATATTATTTTAAAATTTTGTCTCATATTTTATTTAATTGCTAAAAATGAAATATTATTATATAAATATTAAAGTTAATATTATTTTATTACTAGAATTTTTTATCACCATTTAATAAATTAAAATATCATATTAAAGCAATCAATTTAGATTTTAAGCTAATATTAAACAAATGTAAAAAAAATTCTTTACATGTTCCTTACGTTATAAATTTAATAAATGTGCCATCCTTTCATAATGATTTCAAATCTATTTAGCGATGTTAACTATTTTGATAATTTATTGGATATATTACTTATATTTAATAATAAATAAAATTTATATGAAGGCGAATTTAATCCAGAATCAATAAATGTGCCATCCTTTCATAATGATTTCAAATCTATTTAGCAATGTTAACTATTTTGATAATTTATTGGATATATTACTTATTTTTAATAATAAATAAAATTTATATGAAGCGAATTTTATCCGAATTTTTTTTCGAATTTTATTAATTTTACCCTTGCCGAACTTCATTCGAATTTCATGTTTGTCGAACTCGAATTTGAATTTGAAGCTTGTGACTTAAATTCAAACCCTCTTCACTACCATATTAGTTAAAGCCACGGACCCTTTGAATCAAATCTGTGGTATCCTTATTGATTATTGAGTGATTTACATCGATTTGCTTCTCAGATTCGATCAACATTAATAAATGCTGTCAAGCATTTAATGAATTTCAATTTCATATGCGTCTTAATAGAATCCATTTGTTCATCCAATGCTCACCTTTAATAAATGCACAAGTCTTGCATTTAATGGTCCCCATTCAACATTTATTTAATGACAATATTTATTTTGCATCCAATTTAAATTGCCAAAGCTGATAGTTTATTTTTCAAGTTTAGCATTTTCATTGCAAACCCCAACATTCTTATTTTGAATTGCATCGATTTTATCCTCTTATTGAGATCGATCCTTATGAAATGGCGACTTGCTTGAAATTTCCAAACGGTTTTCCATAGGACGGCTTTGAAGACTTGAGGTGGCGATTGCCACTTGAGAGAGTGGATTCCACTCTTTGATCCACCAAGTTGCCACATGAAGAAGTGGATTATACTCTTTGATCCGTCAAGTTGCCACATGAAGAAGTGGATTCCACTCTTTGATGTGGCAGCCTGAATTCAAAAAAAAAACTCCAACTTTCATATAGCAATCAAAATCATATTCAAAGAGCCAAATAACATCTTGATCTTCATTTCTTCCTTATGGCAATTCAACTTAAACAATGTGTAAGACTAAGTTATACATCAGATTTGAGGAGCTGATGCTTCAAAGTTTGCCGCATGAGGAAGTGGATTCCACCAGCTCATATGGCAAGGCATTATCAAAGTTATAACATCAGACCTTATGAAGCAAGATAACTTAGCCAATCAGATCCTTATGACAAAATAAAATCAGAAATTCATACATAAGTGTCAACTTGATTTGGTAACCTTCAACGTAAGGATAGAATCAAGCTTTTCATCATGACAAACTTGAACTTGACAATTTAGAATAACCCTTAGAGACTTGCTCTATAAATGCTGATGGCCACCTGCATTTAAAAGATTCATAGGGTAGGTTGAATTTGAGAACTTGATGTGGTATGGTGGAATTGAAGGCCTCATGCATCAAAGGTTGACTCATGGCAAGGTGGATTCCGCCACTTGACCTGGCAGGGCTCGACACATGACAAGGTGGGTTCCACCACTTGATGTTCCAGAGTGATGCATGACAAGGTGGATTCCACCACTTGATTTGGCAGGGTGAGCTAACCTCATCAATCGAACTAAGTTATCCTTAACCATGCCTTGATACTTCCCATGCCATTGATCAGCTTAAACTCAAACATTTGACCATTGCCATCCTACTTCCATACTTAGTCGAATTCACCATTTCTCAGTTTCTCTCAATATCTTCAATTCCAAGAGATTTGCAAAACTTAAAACTATTGCCAATCTACCCTACCAACTAAACCTATCAACAACAAAAGCAAAAAGAGGGGGTCCCCATTTTCAATGAGGCGATGGTGTGAAAACCTCACAGCACATTGTAGGCTAAGTTGTAGACAAATGCTATCATGGATATGGTAGCAACAAGACCACCCAACATGACTTGCCAATATTGTGTTTTGATGTGTACCACTTGTACTCTCCTTTCTCTCCATTTTTTGTCACACCTCTAATAACTAGGGCACACAGAGCCTGAAGTTCAATGATTACAAAGAATATAGAATGTATGGTTCATGTACTTACATTATTCTTTTAATGTTTGTATGGATAAGAAATTGAGATCTTGTTTGCAATTTGTGATACTATAGTCTAGCCATTTTTGTGACATCGTTTGACAGCTGGGTGGTGCAGCATGGAAATTTTATTGATGAAACACTCTTATGACTTAACCTGTTTCCAAATATCATTTCCCTCACATTGATTTCATTGGCCCTAATGAGATCACTATATAATTTTGTTTAAGAAAAATATGTTTTAGGAAGGTTATATGCAAATAGATTAGGTCACATGTAGATCACTTAATACACTACTTGCAAAAAAGATGCATGTCAAATAAATCAAATTACATTAGTTTCCTCCCAAATATGTGAGGTAGAATTATGTTTCTAGGTAAATGCTTTTTGGCTGGAGCTATGAATCTATGAGGCCATAGACAAGTACCTCATCTTCAACACGAACAAACAACAATAATGCCCCAATAGAGGTTTGAACGTATGCTGACAAGAACCACAACACCACAATTCAACCATCACACTATGCCATTGCCGCCCCAATTATGTGGAATGGTAAATCTTTGTTCACCTTCGATTCCTCTCTCATCTAACTCTTCTAATTTCATTCCAGGAAGTAACAAGCATGTGCCATTTGAAATGTATACAGAAGTTCGAATTTCTTTTGGATCTTTAGATTATTTATTTATCAATGGTTGATATCCTAGTATAATTTTTCAATAGCCCTTCCCTTAGCCTAAATCTAGCGTAAAAAGCTCTTTGAAGAGATGCATATGAAGGGATTTAAGAGACAAACATTCCCTTCAACAAAATCAGCCTTTATTTCTAATTGTGATTCCTGATGTTGGGAGACTCCATACCCAGAAAAAAGAAGGAAGCATGCACTCGCTTGATCAAATAACCTTATTTACTGAAGAAATGCCTAAGAAAAGTCAACCCTCCCCACTACTGCCCGCAAAAATAAAACACACCCACACACACACACATACATGCTTACATAAATGATATATCTATTAAGAAAGGTGTAAGAAAAATAAAATAACCTTATTTGCTGGAGAAAGGCCTTTTGGCTGAGGCATGGCCAACTTCTGAAAGCTTCAAGAATATCTTTTTGCCGGGGAGTAGTCCATTCGAGCATTCCTTGCAGCCAGCTCCAACATAATGCATCGAAAGGGCAGTTTTCTAACAGATTATCAACCGTTTCCTCATTTTCCTTGTGTAGTACATACCAATTTGGACCCTCAAAACCAATGGATCAACTAATCTCTCTTTAATATTGTTTTGTGAAGAGCAGTCCAGGTTAATGTGCCTGCTTTAGGTGATACCCATTTATTCCAACATAGGTCTTTGGGCTATGATTTGATTTCCATAGCCGCAGTCTAGATTTGATATCCCAATTTGTCAGAGTATTGGCCTTTTTTGGAGTCACACTATGGAATCCTATCTTCCTTTTTATTCAATGCAGTTCGTCGCATTCCCACTGTTTTTAAAAGAATCTTCTTTGCTACACTGCTTATTGGTAATTCTTCGAAATTGATCCGGCTGTGTTTGTCCATAAATTTAGAGTTTGAATGTTTCACATAATCAGCCACTCTGTTCCCCAATCTGTTCTTCAAAATGTTCATACTTTCAGAGAAACAACACTAGGTAAACCCTATGGGAAAAATAAGACACTGTCTTTCTGCTAATCCTACGATTGATTTGGACAATGTGAGTATCATTGGATCAAGCAATGACTTCATTGATATTTTCCAATGCTTCTGCAGTGGTAGTATTGTTTCAAATGTGATGTTCAATATAATGTTCAATTGGCCGCTCAAGAATTCCTCTAGTCTCCTCTTTAGATTGGCCAAGAGAGCTTTTATGACAAAACATATCTCCCGTTTTCTGCTTCCAAGATATAAAGTTTAAACTAGTATATATCAGTTGGATATGCCAAGAGATATCAATTGGAACTAACATTCACGTGTTATTCTATTTGCTTTTGGATCCTAACCTGTTTGTCTAAGAAGGGAATGCAATCTTCAAGAAGAATATCTATGCACGGAAGCCATGATCTTATGGCACTACTAGTGGGCAGGAAAAGTATTAAGATAATTCAATGTGAAATAGATGACTTTGATCTTATGGCACCACTAATGGGGAGGAAAAGTATTAAGATAATTCAATGCCAGATGACTTTCATACCATGCTAGGTTTATCTATTCATGTAGAAAATAAAAAAGCACAGAGTGAATAACATGCAAATGACTGGATGCTCAGATTGAAGGTGGATATGAATAATATCCAAAATAACCAAATAATATTAACTGCATATGCTACAGGACGAGAATACTAAGAGATGCATGACAGGAGTCAGTTCTTATATATAAATTTGCAAATAATCAATGAACAAGTACAAGCCGAGGATTTCATATGCATGGTTACAAGTGACAAAATCTAAAACATGCACAGGCAGACAAGTATAAGTCTGTAAAAGTTTTTGTGGAAGTCTCAATAAAACCTTCACAAGTACATTTTAAAGAAAATAAAAATTATAAATATATACAAGAATATGTATCGTGTATTAAGTCATATGAAAGCTTATTTATACTACGTATTATTATCAAGAAGTTTATTTTTAGCTCCATTGTAAATGAATATATGTCAACATTACATCATACATGTTTGTCATGACAGAGTCCACTAGTTCACTTACATTCAAAAACTTTGGAGTGTTAGTGTATGAATAGTATCATGTATATAGAATTTTTTCAACTAGGAGCAGACCACTTCTCATTCTGTCATCTTTATCAGACAAATTTAAACACAACTGAAAGCAGCTAAAATAGTTAAAATTAAATATCGTGTTCTGAATTTTCTATGGAAATCCTCTCCTTTCAGGTTTTTTAACGGTTTCAAGTATGATTTTCCTTCAAAAATTATATTTTAAATTTTACGCACAAAGTGGAACAGGATGTTGAGTCCAGACAAAAGGGGACATCACCTAGATTACTGGGGATATGTCCTCATATAACACTGGTTTTATGTCACACTGAAAATTATTTTGTGGTTATTTTTTTGCTTGTTCAAATTATGGATTGAAATATACAGTGATAGGAGGCTTGGACTCTAATTTGTCTTTGGTAAAAATGTAAACCACCAATTCATTTGTACTTAAATAAATATTTTTTCTGCTTATAAAATGCTCCAATTATTTTTTGGCTCAGGTAATTGGTTTGCATAGTGGTGCATTGCTTGGGGTTGCATATAGGACACCAAGACGGATAAGCCCAGGGGCTGCAACTGCAATTTCAACTGTGCAATCAACTGCTTTATCAGGCCTTGTTCCAACAGGTGGTGGTATACTTTCGTCCTTTGATGATGGAGCATTTGCATTAGGGAAATCTCCAATTGGTGAAGCACCGGCCAATTTTCAACTTTACAGGTTCTCAAGAAACAACTTTTACTGGAGAATTTTAATCTGTGTTCCTTTGATCAAGTGATTCTGTTTCACTTTAGCATCTTTCCATACCTTTGCTGGTTCTGGAATTTCATTTACTGTTTTCTGCTGACATTAGCACCTTAGCTATATTTGACAGTGTAAAGCCCTTGTTTCATTGTGAACAAGTCATTGATGTTTGTCTATATAGATGTCTAATTTTATGACAAACATTTTGAATGATCTTTTGATAGAAATCATGGGAGACATCCTGGCATGTTCTGATTAGATTAAGTTTTTTTAACTTTTTTACCTTCCAAGTAATGTAAATGCATCCTGCATAGTTTTAGGTTGCGTATGTTTCATTATTCTACTTGAGTTACTTTTTGAGCACATATTACTTCTGGATAACTGTATACAGTTTTATTTTGATAGTTGGGAGACATTTCAACCAGTAAGTGGACTCCTTCCTCAGCCTGAGTGGACTGCATGGGACCAAACAGTTGAATACTGTGCTTTTGCATATCAGCACTATATTGTGATTGCTTCATTACGACCTCAATTTCGATTTCTCGGAGATGTAGCTATTCCTTCTGCGACAGGAGGTGTCTGGCATCGCCGACAACTGTTTGTAGCAACACCTACCACGATTGAGTAATATGGCACTCTTTATTCTGATTCATTCACTTACGATTGGATTTATTTTTGCTCAGAAAAATATAACAAGTTAATAACAAAAATTTATGGAAATTTTGATAAATGCTTCCAGCATGATAGATACATTGGCATCATCAATGAGCTGAGTGAAAGATTGTCTGGTCTAATGTGACTAACAGAAGTAAATGTTTTTAATTTTATCAGTTTTTTTCTTCCAGGATCAGAGTTTAAAATATCATATTCAGAGGATGGTTTACCTATAAATTTTCAATAGATGTATTATGATTTATGAACAACATTGTAAACACAGAGATAGGGTGGGATGAAAAATTAAATGTTGTGTATGTTGAAGAGATATAGTAGATGGGGAAAGGATTGCTTTAGTAGAATCATTGCAATATCAAGCCCTTAAAATGGTTTATTGATTTTGATTGTTGAATTGTAGTATGCTCACGTCCGAATTAGTCATTAAGTATTCTGTATGAGCATTATGTGATTAGATCATCTGATCATCTGGGACTGCATAGACATCAAAACTCCATCTTGAGAGGGTTTTACTTTTTAAATAATTACAAATATAGCTTGTAAACTGCCTACTTGTGTCTAGGCGTCAAGATGGAGTGTTGTCATACCCAGGCTAAAATTCTGCCAGGCTTAAATGAACTTTGTGATTTTTTTTAATGCCAGTGGTGTTGAGTCACCAAAAATTTTGGTTTTTGGATTTTCATTTTTTCTTCTTCTATGCTTAATGTCAATATTTAGTGTATGCTGGAACTTCAAAGATTTTAGTTTTGTTGTAAATATATAATTATAAATTAATATAAGTTTTAGATGTACAATTCATAATTTTCTTTTCTCATCTATTGCATTTTTTCTATATTTTGTGCTCAACCATTCTTCTTCTGTAACGTAGTTACACCATATGGAATTTTCTATATGAAAGTTGTTATTCTGGAAAATTTGACATAAAATACCCATAGAAGCTTTCATTACCTAGCATATGCCTTTTGAAAACATAAGGAAGAGTAGAATCTACCTGGAGGAATCATGGAACCGTATTGAAGCTTGGGTGTTATGAAGTTACCATCATACATTAATAAAGATTTATATGGATTGAGTGGCAATAACTGGTTAGTTTGTTTTTTAAGTATCTGATTTTAGTGTATACTGTGGTGCTTTCCAGATGTGTCTTTGTGGATGCTGGTGTGAGCCCCATTGACTTGGCAACAAAGAAGAAGAAGGAAGAAATGAAAGCAAAGGCAAATCAGGCCAAGTCAGTAGCTGAGCATGGCGAGCTAGCCTTAATTACTGTTGATACTCCTCAGCAAGTGGTTGAAGAAAGGGCACCCTTGAGGCCGCCTATGTTACAGGTGAATGTAATGAGGAGTAGACTTCTTTCTAATTGAGACCTGGGTGTCCAACTACCTTTTAGTTCATTGTGTACACAACCTTGATTTTCTCTAATTTTCATTCTGAAACCCTCATGCTGTGTTCTCTTGTAGAGAAACTTGTTTTTAGCTATTTATTTTGGTTTTCCATGTCAGGGCACGATTACTTTTCCTCCCAAAATTGCATCATTTTTTGCTTTCCATTGTCACATTTGCTTGTGATTTCTTGTCTACATGTATAGTGTATAGTTTATTGGATTTTCCCTAGCATGATCTTTGAACATTATGCTGTAGTGACTTCACCTTGGACAGCGAGCTATGGTTTTAATTCTGAACTACTCCTTTGGAAGGGGTATATGCCTAGGAAATGAGGGAATTTTGTGATTAAATAATTAGTTAGAGTGTATTGAAATATCTTAATTGCAACTAATTAAAGTAATGTTTCCTAAGTATGCATTTTAGTTTGTCCTTTCAGGACAACACAAAACAATCAGTGTGCATGGTTAAACCATTCTTCAAATCACAAGGGGAAGCTCCCCAGCACCTAACTGAACCTAAAACCTGCAACTATAAACATGACTTACAAGTATGTACAGTGAAATATTTATGAGGGTGTTTTACAGTAAATGTAAATTTCTCATATGACTATGTTCTTCCTCCAAATGCAAGTGTTAGACTGTCAATAGTCAACGCCCGTAGTGAGATTTTCAGATTTATAGAATGTTAAGGTATCAATCTGTTCTACACTAGATAGGGCAGGGACCAACATTTGGCTGCAGCATAGATTTGAAAGAAAAATACAGATGAATGAATGCATAATAATTGCTAAAAGCCTAAATCAAACCCTAAAAAATTTAAAACTTATGTTGACAAGAAATGCTTAGATGCTTTACCATCATGAAGGAAATCATTAAGCTAATTGAAAGTTGCAATTTAGAGATAGATTTTTCCAATTCAAAGTTGGACTTAACAGAATCTAGTTTTAATTTACTTCAGGAAATTTAAATTACAAACATAGATTTGACAGTCTTTGAATATTGTCTCCTGCAATTTAAATGTGTCTTCCACTGATATTCATTGATCTTCAAGAAAATACAACTTGATTGACATTTCCTGTAGCATAAGTTTGCACTCCACTATCATTTTTTTTTAAATTTAGATAAGTGTTATCAGTAGTGGATAGCTCCCGTCAATACCATGGGAATTATAATGTTCCCAATACAGACCTAATACTATCCATAATGCTCATAAGACTACTATCTTTTTGCTCAGAGATTTACAAGGAAATTATAGATAAGTGCCAATCTAGTTGGAAGTGGTCCCCCAATCCTATTCATTGGTTGCAAACAGGCAATGGCATTGATCCTTAAATGACTCGTTCCTACACAGGCAACTCAGACTAAAGTGATGAGCCATGATCTTCCGCTTTGAGAAGGAATGATCAACATTCTTCAATATATAAGACATTGTCTGCAAACCCCTCTAGTCATGCAATCTTATCAATCACTGAATTTGCTGTCTCTAATTTGGGCAAAACTGTCATTGAATTCAATCCTATCTTTACGATTCCTGCCATATTTTCTGAATGTCTCAAATCAGAAATCACCTTTTGTCCTGCCAAATCTACAAGCTGTTCGGCCTTAGAATAGACCTTTTGAGCACAATGTTTTTGTCTGTCAGTCCCAGTCTGTCATCATCTATAGCATCAGCCAGAAAGAAAGGGCGGTGGGGGAGGGGCGTCATCCATAGACCCCCATACTCTGTTTCTGCCGCGTTCTACAATCCTTTCCAAACCAGTACATGGGCGTGGGGACCAAAACCTGCTGGTTATCAGCATATGCCACTTTGATCTGCAAAGACACAACTTTTGCTGGTTATTGTCTTTTTCTTTCACTGTCCATGATGGCTTGAAGACCTGGCCATGTCGTTATGTTCGAGTCAGTAATGACTACTACCTCTTGCTCGACTCCAATGTTGGCTAAAAGGTATGCTGCCTTATTTGCTTCCCTATAGACATGGGTCACAGAGGAGTCCACAAATTCTGCCAGCATTTCCTTTGCAATTCTTATCCTTACTCAACTTCCAATTTGGGGTGTCTCCCGGAATCATAGCCTGTGTACAAATTTGAGAATCACCTTCGATGTCTAGCATTCTAATGTTCTAATCTCTACTTAACTGCAACCCCATGACCAGGGCTTCAAACTCTGCTTCATTGTTCGTGACCATACCAAGCCTCTTAGAAGAAGCCCACACAACATCACCTCTCCTATCATGAATTATGCAATCGGCACCTCCACGCCCTAGGTTGCCTTTCACAACCCCGTCAAAATTCAACTTCCATCTGTGAAGCTTGCGGCATTTCCAATACACTTGTTTACGATCCACCACTTCCCCATTTGAGATTATAGTAGGCCTCTTAAGATCCGCGCATTGTTTTTGCATCCATTCATCCCATCTTGAAAACTTAGTATCCTTATTGAACTTTACCCCAACATTAGCAATCTCAACTATTTCCTTATTGATTTTCCTTACCACGCATTCCCATGGCATCTCTACATCCTTGAAAATCCTACAGTTCCTCTTCTTCCGGATGTTCCATATTACTTGTGATAGGGCAATTATCCAGATTGGTGCCCACAGAGATTTTTTGTAGAGTTTGGGACAACCTTGCACAAATTGGAGTAAACACTTTGGTCAGGGCCCCATGTATTGGACTGTGCTCATTAACCAATCCCAACACTTGGAAGTGTACTCACAGTTCAAGAAAAGATGATCTGCAGTTTCAGCTTCTTTTTTGCACAACAAACATCAAGATGTACCATGAATACCAACATTAGTCAATCTGTCCATAGTTAGGCACCTTTTATACAAAGCCACCCACAAGAAAGCACCTGCTTTGGGTAGCACAACGGGATCCCAACAAAGAATTGAGGGCCAGGCAGTAGAATGTTCTTGTTCCTCTTGAATTCTATAACCAAGCTTGGCCAAATAATGCCCAGATTTAGCACCACACCAGATAATCTCATCCTCCTGATCACAAGGAATACATTTGCGGTCCTTAAGTTCATCCCTCAGCATACCTTCCAAGTCATCAGGGAAATCAAATCTTTCAATGTCAATCCAAGCTACCACTACTCCACCGATTGCATCATCCTTGTTCCAGTAGTTGCAAACCTTCGATCCAAACTTTAGAGTCAAGTCCTCAATCTGATCATGGATACCCAAGATATCAGCTAGGCACTTATAACCGTTCCACGAATCAGTCCAAAATTTTGCAGACCTGCCATTGTTAACTTTCCAAGTCAAGTGATTCATTATTAGATGCCTTGAATTGCATAGAAATTTCCAAGACGCCAAACCATTACATGTATTAGCTATTGTTAAAATTCGATCCGGATTGCCACTGTCAAGGTATTTCTTCTAAAGAATCTGACAGCAAGAGTGTTCGGGAGCTCTATACATTTTCCACACTAGCTTCACTCCCAATGCTAAATTTTGCTTATTCATTCTTCTTAAATCTGCCACTCCATCTGCTTTTTGCTTGCAAGCTGTCTCCCAACTAATTAGCGGTATCTTCTTGTCTTCCTTAGAACCTTCCCAAAGGAACTTCTTAAGGATGCTTTCAAGTTTTGCTTCAATTTTTTGAGTTGTTGATAAACAAGACATGACAGATGGACATGGTAGTGAGAACAGATTTAATCATTGTCATCCTACCTGCAAGGGACAGCCATTTTGTTTTCCATGAGGCTGCTCTCAATCTGCATTTATCAACTATGGCATCCCAATTCTTGGATCTACAACACCTTCAAAAATTGGAGCACTGAGATTTTGCAGGAAGGGAAGCTATAGGGAACCCAAGAATAGAAGCAATCTTCCTCTGCGTACATTTTTTGTGTTGAAAAAGAATATTGAAGACTTTTCTCTGTTAAAGATCTGCCCAGACTTTAGTTCATACTCTGTGAATGCCTCTTTGATTTGTTCTGCCTCCTGAATGCTTGCCACCCCAAACAAAGATGTGTCATCAGCAAATTGTGTGAGTTATAGGTACGTAGCCCTCAACAATCTGAATGCCCTTCCACAATCCCATTCTTCTCCTCTTTTTGAATGCTCTCCCCATTGCTTCAGCCATTATAACAAAAAGAAAGGGGGACAGTGGATCCCCCTGTCTTAAACCATTTGTTGCTCCAAAAACACCAAATAGAGCCCCATTTAGAGATACAGAGAAACACACAATGGAGGTACAATACTTGATCAAGTCTATCCATTGAGGACAAAAGCCAAATTTGTGTAGTACTTGAAATCATATGCCTTTTGAACATCTAATTTGATCATCATACCTTTCAAATTTTCCGTTTCATGGAATGGATTACTTCATTTGTTAGTATTATGCGATTAGAAATATCTCTGCCCAGAGTGAAACCATATTGTTCCTCCGAAATAATCTTTCCCAAAACTTGTTTCAATCTATTTGCAAACACCTTACAATCACTTTATAAATCGTATTACATAACGAAATTGGTCTGTAATCATTGAAAGAGGAACATTGCTGCTTTTTTGGAACCAGAGCAATCACTGTATTGTTAATATCTTTGACATACCTTCTATGGATCCGGAAGTCCTCCACTAACTTCCGTATGTCTGTGCCCATGAAGTGCCAACATTTTTGGAAGAACTTGACAGGGAAACTGTCCAGACCAGAAGCCTTATCCGGATGGAGTTGAAAAAGTCCTTTTCTGACCACTTCCATAGAAACAGGATCACATAGCCAACGGTTGTTTTCTTCTGAAAGGATGCTTGGGATATAATCTAATTCCGCGTCCAGCCCACTATTGGCATTATTGCTTCCCAAAATGTTCAAGAAATAAGCCACCGCTTCCTCACCGACCTCGCTAATACCTGCTGCTCTATCACCATTCATTTTGACAACTTCCTCAATCTTGTTTAAAGCTCTCCGAGTGTTGACAGAGGCATGGAAATTTTTTGAATTCGAGTCCCCAGCCTTAAGCCATATCTCCCTTGACTTATCTCTCCAATAAATCTCCTCCCTAGCAAGCACCTCTTTTAGTTCATCTTTTAGTGCCCGTTCTTTGTCGAAGTCTTCCTTGAACATGCCAAGTCGGATAACTTTTTCATTTAAATCTGCCATTTCTTGTTCAATTCTGATTTTTTCTGTGAAGATGTTTTTGAATTCATTCTTGTTCCAATCTCTTAACTTACCCTTGGTATATTGGAGCTTTTACACCAAAGTGAAACTGCAAGAGCCTCCCACCCTACATTCTTTCCACCATGGCTCAAGGCACTGCAGGAGTGAATTGTCACGCCACCGCATATTCTCAAACTTGAAGCACGTTTTGAGATTGACAAAGTTTTCCCGAATGTCAAGCTCAATTGGAAAGTGATCAGATATAGATACCGGAATAATTTTGCCTCCAACAGAGACTTGGCAATCCATCCATTCCGTTGAAATAACAAATCTATCAAGATGTTCAGCAATATTGAAAATGTCCCTTCTTCGATTGCTCCATGTGTAAATGCAATTGGAAGTTTGAACATCCATGAGACCCGAACTACTAACAAAATTCATAAAATCTTGAGAGGCCTGACTTAACTTCCTAATACCACCAAGCTTTTCTGAGGAATTCAGAATTGCGTTAAAATCCGCACCAATGGTGAAAATAACATTCTTCCTATATGCCATGAAGTTCAGATTCTCTTGCCATCTTACCACCTTCTCTATTGTCTTAGAAGGCCCATATACACATATCACCATAAAAGAGATGTTCAAAGTGAGACTGTAGACAGATGCTGCTACCCAATTTGAGTTGGATTCAACCACGTTGACCGATAGTTCTCTTTCCCTCCAGATGAAACCTTATCCTCCCGAGGCACCATTTGATCCCCAAAAGAAACCTTTCCACCATTTACAATAAGACAGAAATTTGCTGCCCTCCGGGGAAAGTTTAGTTTCTTGCAACAAAAAAAGATCACGAAAAATAAGTTGAATTTGATGCTTAATTAAGCATTGTTTGTCAGGGGCCCCAAGGCCCCTGACATTCTAGGTAACAATCCTCATTGTTTCCCGAGGGAGTGGCTTCGTCCCTTGGTACTTTTCAGAAACTGTTTGATGCTAACAAATTTTTTCTCTATAGCCTCCTCCTCCCTCAATTCCTTGAGGGATTTCTGCCCCTTCTTTTTTTGATCAGGCTTGGCAAGACCTATTACTTTGGCCGCAGATTGGGAAATACTCCATTCCTCAATAATATCTTGGTTGTCTTCATAACCTTCTTCCTCCGAGTCTTTTGAGATCACATTTTCTTCTACCTCTGCTCTGGCTTCCAAGCATTCTGGACACCCTTAGTTGGACTTTCAGCCAGAGGATTGGGCGGAGGAGTGTGGTCCTTCAGTATGCTGGGCTCTCTATCAATTGGGGCAACACTGCTAGTATCCTTATTCAGGGACTGATCATTATAGGGTTTGACTTTCCAAACAAATTGAGATCTTGCTTTCCGGGTACACTTTGCTTCCCTATGGAACCTGGATCGACACTTCAAGCAAAAATTCTTATTCTCTTCTATCTCCACTTGCTGAATCCACTTCGAGCCATTTACAGACAATGCTATGCGATCAGGAATCTTCCTAACCGCTGCAATTTGCAACCGGATGTATTTTCCAAAGTCGTTTTCAAGCAACTCCATATCGATTTCCACCAATGTGCCCAACGATTGACAAATTTTCTCGAGGCACTCCCCAGCCCAATATTTCAGAGGTAAATTGTATAGCCTTAACCATACTGGCTTGTCATAGGAATTTAAAATCGCTGGATTGAAATTGGGATGCTAAATTTGAATGTAGAGCGGCATATCTTGCATCCTCCAAATGCCCCCTGCAAAACTTTGCTCTTTTCTTATTGGCGAAAATAATCGTGAAGAAATTCTTAGGTAAGAATTTTAATATTAAATATAAATTCGGTCTTCCATTCCGTAGCGATCCAAGATTTGATATTCCTTTGGTCTGGTTTGCCTCCAACAAATTTGCAAATGATGCCCGACTCTTTCATTAAATCAATGTCTGGGCAAACTTCATCAGTGACATCGATAACTGGGAAAATGGGGTCGATCTCCAGACCCTCCTCTGCCAGAATCTGCTCGCCGTGCTCGGTGGGGCATTGCTAGGGCATCACTCCTCTGTAACCTGCCCGCCAATATTCGGTTTGCACTCCATCTCCCCCTTTTATTTATTATATTTGCATTCCACTATCATTACAATCTACATGCTCACCGAACTTATTTATAAACTCTTAATAAGAAGCTTTAGGGATTAAATAACACTCACAATAGTGCTGCATTAAACCAACCCTATCCAATCCATTGCAAAGAGGAAATAAAATGAATTTTAAAGCAAATCCTAAAACAAATAATTAAATACAAAGCCCTAAGAAAAGGATCATGTCTATCCCCTATGGAAAATAGCAGTTTTTGGTACTTCAGTTATTTCCAAAGTTTAAAATAACATCGATTTCCGAACTTGGCTGAATCCTCAATCAAATTACTGAAACATGTGTATTGTGAAGCTTTTTAGACTGCTTCATGCAAGACATTAGGGTATGGTAACAAAGTGTAGTTAGTCGTTCAAACCACTGAAAATTTGTTACTATATGTGACTTGATTCATTGTCTTCTGCAAGTTAAAGAGCCTGGAAACCCTGCTGTAAAACCTGTAATCTGCTCTGAGTTGTTGAAAGATGTTTAAAGTTAAACCCTAAATTTTCACGGCGAATCCACCAAAGCAAGCTTAGAATTGCTCGGAACCTGAAATGCACAGCTTTTCAGGAACAGGGATGGTGGATGGCAGGAGAAATGTTTCAGGGACAGCAGCAGTTCAAGGGCTATTTTTTTGGAACTCAAAATTCTACAAGTGAATGGACAACAGTATAATAGCAGAAATATAACAGGACACTTGAAACAATGTTGGTTGGTGTCTGCAGAAGCCTGCACACCAATCATATTCTAAAAACAAATGTTTGTCTGCACTTCTCACACAATGCCATAGTTTAAAAACTTGGACTCAGTAATTACTAAGTAAGTTGACCCAAAAGTTTTAAAAACTTGGAACTTGGAAAATTTATCAGATGTCAAAAAGTACATTAATTTTAAATATGCTTTAAAACCATGCATATTACTGAATTTATTGACCATATTACTGAATTTATGAACCATATTACTGATTTCCATCATATATGGGTCAAAACCAGAGAGGTTGATGACAGTGCTGACTTTCTTGCAAATTGTCGGATTGATTCTCCCAATCAAGTCATAAATGATAACACAGTAGACAAATGTGATGGATTATCGAGAATTTAGAAACAATAATCCATTATAGGATTCCTATCAAATTTTCATTAAAACCTCCTGTTCATTATTATCCTTTTCCAGTCTCAAGAAGTAATGATGGCATTCAAGCTACAATGTACATGGATACTCAAAGTGACAAATTCCTACAACAGGTCACGAATTAAGTTTTACAGATGTAGCAAATGATTTTATTAATTGGGTGCAATTGCTTTTAGCATCTTCCAGTGAATGATTAGCAGTGGTTTGCTTCTATGCATTGGACTGTGGAGGGAGTGGCTGATTAGGACTTAGGAGTCTTCTAAAAGTGGAACCCAACGTTTTCCTAGCATGTCCAAATGAGAAATGACTTTCAGAAGCCCAGTTTGACACTGTACCCTGGCAGTATAATTATACTATAATACCATACCCTAGCAATATGATAGTGTTTTCTAGCCTTCCACAATGAAGGTTTGGTGGCTTGCTTGCTCACATCAGTATGTTGTCTGAAAAAATATGTTTTCTATTGCATATCAAGTAATTAAAAAAGTGTTACATCAGAGTTTACAGATCATAACAACAGAGTTTACGGATTAATACAACTAGGGATGGAATGTTATCCTCAGCCAGATCAAAAAAGAGCTCAAAAAATAACACTTGCTGTTTTCGTGAAGTATACCATATTAATTACAAAATAACATATGTATCTTGGACAGATAAATCACTCAGGAGGAGCATCATGATCTGCATCAGACTCATTAGAGTCTGGGGAAACAACATTATATCCAATGATCTCGTGGGATCTGACTGCCCCTCCTCCAGCTGGTATCTCCTGTTTGGATTGCTTAACTTGTTGGGTGAACTCAGCAAGGTGGTTATCAAACTCCATTCCAGCAGTCCTGGTAGTGTAACCATGTGCTGTCTTTTTTCTCAATGGTAGCCTTACCATCTCTCAGGATCTATAGGAATTTTCTCTCTTTCATCTTGATCACTGCGGTGACTTGCAAGGAAACATCAAAGTAAATGAGTCTCCTTAGAGACTCAGTAAGATTCCGGTCCTTCCCTGCCATCACATCATTATTTCGAGCCTTCCAAATAAACCACAATACAATAGAAGAAAGGATAGACCAGAAGGTATTGCAAAATTTGCTGCCGTTAATGTGTCCTGAGATGATATTCAAAATATTGAAATCAGTATTGTAAGTGAGACCAAACAGGTTCTAGACTTCAGAGGCAAATAAACAATCAAAAAAGACATGGAGAACAAATTCAGGATGCCTACATATAGTGCACAGATTAGGATCTCCATTAGGTTTTTTAAAAGGTAGCTTATGCAGTAGAAGTCTCCACAAAAAACATATAATCTTGGGTTCAACAGGTCTGGTCCAAATGGAGGTAAAGTATCTGTTCCAGTCAGGTATAGGAGCATCAAGGTGCCATTTGGAGTTGGTATGGGAGAAGATATCTGAATTATGGGTAAGCAGGTGGTATATATATTTGGTCTTGACAAGGTGAAGGGGAGAGCTATCTGGCCATGCAAGCTGGAAGGAGCACCTGTCAGGGGAGCAACAATCACCAATAAACCCCAAATTGTTGAGGGCAGCAGATAGTACTGCATATGTTCTCATTTGGGTTTTGGGTATACCAAAGTCTAATTCCACCTTCTCACATGGGATAAGCTTGCCACTCTGTAGTACATCTTGGAACTTATTGATACCTTTCTCTAACCACTTCTTTGCAGAGCATCCTTGAAGTAAGGCCAGAGGCTTATTTTTATGCTTCAGATTCCACCACAGAGACTTCATACCACAGACCAAACCATTACCTTCAGTAGGACCTGTGTTACAAAGAAACTTCCTCACATACTTCCAATTCTTCCAGATAGTCTTGAAGACATTTGAGCCTTGAACAACTACCTTACTGTCAATTACAAGAAGGTCTACATAGCACAGATTATTCCAAGCCTTAGATTTACTAGGATGAGCCCTAGAAAGGTTGTTTCTTATCAAGATCTTCCAAGGTTCTCCTATGGAGGCCTTAGCAATCCATTTAACTGCAATTGCAATGCCTTGGGTTCTAAGGTCCTTCAACCCTAGGCCACCCCAAGCCTTTCCTCTGGTCCACCATTCCCAGGAAACAACATGCATCTTCTTGTTCCCTCTACCATCTGACCAGAGAAAGTCTTTGACAAACTTTTGGATAAGGTTAAATTGGTTTTGGTTAAAAAGCCAGGCAACAGAGAAGTAAATTGGGTAAGAAGAGAGGATTTTTTGGCACACTTGGAATCTGCCCGGGAAAGAGAGGAGGTTGTTGTCCCATTTGTTCAATTTCTTGAGAATCTTGTCTTTGACCCAACACCACATTTGATTTATATTAGGATCCACAACAAATGAAATTCCCAAGTACCTAACAACATGGTCAGGGCCTCCCCATTCCAAGTCAAATTTACCCCACCAACTTGGGGGATTTTGGTCCCATCCCAGCATAATAGACTTGGAGATAGAGATATTGCTGCCAGAAGCCAACCAAAACAAGTCCAGCTTGGACATGAGGCACCCCATATTATCTTCTCCTAGGTTCATGAGTATGGTTGTGTCATCAACAAACTGGATGTTGGAGACTTCCTGATTATTGGGGAGAGAAATTCCTTTCACTTTAGGGGACATGGAATCATCCCTAAGCAGGTAGTGGAGGGAGTCTACAGCTATAACAAAGAGGGAGGGGGCCAGGGGCAACGGTGCCTGATGAACCTAGTAAGTTCAAAGAACTCTGATCTTATTCCATTGACCTCAACTGCCACCATAGCTCCATGGAGTAAGGTGGAAACCATCTGGCAAAAGAAGGGTGGGAAACCTAGACTTTCCAGCATTAACATGATAAATTTCCATTCTATTCGATCATAAGCCTTCTCATAATCAATGAGCATAATAGCACTCTGTTGCCCTGAATGTTTGGCCCAGTCCATTGCTTCCCAACAGGTAATTAGATTTTCTAGGATGTACCTTCCCTTGACAAATCCTGTTTGTGTATTATTCACCACTTTAGGAAGCACATTAACAATCCTAAGGGAAAGAGATTTTGCAAGGATCTTATAGCCCACATTAAGCAGGGTGATAAGCCTCCAATTCTTAACCAAAAGCGTGTCATCTTCTTTGGGAATCAGCTTAATTAGACCAACATTGATTGTAGGACCTAGGGTACCAGAGGCTATGGCCTCTATGAAAGTCTTGTGTAAGCTGCTGCAAATCCAGTCAATATTTGTTTTAAAAAATTCAACTGTCAGTCCGTCTGGTTCAGGGGCCTTATCATTGGCCATACTTAAAATGGAGTCCCTGATTTCATTCATTGTGAGTTCCCTTCCTATTATATTTGCATCTTCCTCAGTTACTTTCCTAGGGATGATTACTCTGATCCTCTATCTAGCTGAATCCATGGATCCATTATCTTTAGTGGTGAATAAGTTTCTATAAAAGCTTGAGGCGTCCACAATGCTTTCTTGGGATGTGATGGTATTCCCTTGATCCCTGATAAAAGTTATCCTATCTCTAGCTTTCTTCTTTTTAAGAGCGTGGAAGAAGAATTTAGACCCTTTGTCTCCCAAGTTGATTCTGGCTCTAACTTTAGCACCTTTGGTCCTACCCAACTGAAGATTCCTGAGGGAGTCTCTGCAAAGCATCACCTTGTCTAAGAGCCTTGGGTCAGTGGGGTTGTTCTGAATCTGAAGTTCAGCGTCCTTCAACTCCTCAACCAATTTGTTTTCTTTCCCTCTAGCATCTTTAGCCTTTTTCTTGCCTACAATCTTGAGCATCTTTTGCTAGGAGTCTGTGGTTTGGTTCCATCTGCCTATCTTAGACTCATGCTGTGCAATCTCCTCATTATACCAGCTAATGATTCTAATGGCAGCCTGAACATCTTCATCCTTAAGGAGTGAGGAGTTTTGGGCAAACCCTGACTTTCTAATTGGTGTGCTCTCTTGATATGAGATCAGGTGAATGCAAGAGAGGATGAGATGGTGATCTGAAAGTGTGTAGGGGATAACTTTGACACAATTGTCCCCTGGTGGGGGGGGGGGGTAGCTGAAGAGTTGCTTATTCATATAGAATCTGTCAAGTCTGGAGTAGATCCTTTTCTCTCCTTTTTGAAAATTAGACCAGGTGTACCATATTCCTTTTGACTCCCTTTTCTTCTTTGCCAACGGTTCAAAGAGATTCAACTTAGAAATTATTCTGTTCCAAAAGACAATTTCATTCCCTCTCCAATCAAACCTTAGACCTCCTTCTTTGTCTTGAGCCCTCTCAATCATATTGAAATCACCTGCTAAAACCCAAGGAATGTTATCCAGATCTGAGATCCATCTCCACAAGTCAATTCTGCCATTATGGTCATTGGGAGCATAAATTGAACAAGCTCCAAAGACTACTTCCTCCACCTTAAATGTGACCCAGACTGCTCTGTTGCAGGGAGAGAACCCCCATTTTTGGATCGATTTTCTCCCTTTTGGACCTATTAAGATTGAGGTCCCACCTTTACCCTTCTGATGCTTAGAAGAGTAAGCAGTTGCATCCTTCCAAATGCATTTCAAGGCAATGTCCAGATTAAAGCCTACAGCCTTGACCTCTTGAAGCATAAGAATGTCAATCTCCTTATGTAATTGTAGGAATCTCTTGACTACATATTTTCTATCAGAGGATTCCAAGCCTCTGACATTCCAGGATGCACAATTAATTTTCATGAGTAACCATTACTTGTCAGTATCCATGGGTGCTCGAAAACTCTTGAAACACTGAGGAATCTCATTCCTTGGGTTTTTGGAAGGTTTAGGGTTACCATTCATTAGAGGGGGCCTTCCTCTCTTCTTTTTAATGTTAACCCCTTCTACAACAACCAACGGGGAATTTCTACTAGGCTTACTAGCCTTCTTATGTTTCTTCCCAGTTTCTGAGGTGAAAATGAATGTATCTACTCCTTCTGTGATGGGTCCTTCCTGCTCTTTGTTGATTTCTCCCTCCTCCAGCTCAAGGTCCTTCTCCTGATCAACCTCCAACACAACCGTATCTTCAGCCAATGAGGGTATCTCTTTGTTTTTCTCCCCTCTAGGCACAAATTTACATTGATCTGGTGGGGGGGGAGGTGCAAGGATTACAACAACCGAGAATTCATTGAGCTTATCATTTAGGGATTGACCAGGGCTCAATCTGTCTTCCTCATGACTCCTGTCCTGATCAGTAGAAATAATTGCAATCGGTGAGTCTGATGGGAGAGAAAAATCCTTAGGGCTACCAAGCTTGTCTACTGAAACATCAAGGGTTGCAAGTTGGTCAAAAGGAGCATCTTGACCTAGAGGGAGGATAGAGTAGATCTTCCACTTGGGTCTCAGGATAGCTCTTATTTTATCAGCCTTTGTCTGTATCCTTTCTATTGCAATTTGTTGTGCATTTTGAGTTCTTTGTTTTGGTTGGGTGGTATTGATATTGAAGCCCAATCCAAAGTCTAAGTCACTGGCATTGGGGAGCTCCAACAAGGCTTCTGGGATCACAGGGGTTTGGCTTGGGGGAGCAGGCTATTTATCAAATTGTCCTTTGAGTTTATCCAGGGCAGTAGATATCTTAGCCGAGTCTTGCATCCAAGTTGTGGGTGTGGTGATCTGTTTTGGTGGGGGACTTGGTTCTAGTGGAGGGGTATGGACTTGTGGGGTACAAGGTTGGGTGATAGCAGGGAGATCTCCATTGGCACTCTCGAGTGTTGAGGCAGGAGGGTTAACCCCTGCTAAGTGGGGCTTCCCAATTGGTAATGGAGTACACTTCTTAAAAATAGGGCAATCTTGTTTTATGTCCTTCCTGCAAAGGTAGTAGCTATTAATTCCACCAAGAAAAGTAACAGGGCACTCGATAGGACAGCCACCGAGGTCAAAATGCAGAGATTCAGGGAAGTCTATTCTTGGTTTGAGAGAAATGAGAACCCTAATGTCAGTATGGGGGATTAGCACATTAGATTGGTCCACCCTCAGTACCTTACCTACAGGATCAAGAGCTTGCAGAATTAGGTTCAATAAAAATGGAGGAAGATTTCTAATAACCACCCATTTGGGGCTTGAGATTGCCAAAACTTCGTTATGTGAGGCTTCTAGTGACCATGGGATGGCTCTAAACTCATAAGGATGGACTCTCCAAAATTGTCTGTCAACAATAGCTTTTTGGGACTTTGGATCAACGAAAAACATTAAAAATAAACCTTTTGCAGCATTCTGCAATATGAGAAATGAAACCCTAGTTTTTGACTCCACACTTTTGAAACCATTCATTAAGGAAATTCCTAGAAGGAATCTTGGATACATTAACGACAGCAAAGAATATTGCACTATCCCTAAGCCTAACTTTCTCCTGTTCTATCGCGATACTCATTTGCGGATTAGGCTTAATAACGAGTCTGGGAGGTGACAAAATCTTACCTCCAACTCCTGCATCTGCTTCCGAGTCTTGGGCAATGGCCAAGAGGAATTGTGTTCCTTCTGGGAGACTTCTCTCATTTTGGACCGCTTGTTTGAATGATCTAGGTTTGGGTTGCGCTTCTCGTTGTCCATGTCTTGCAGTGCCTTGAGCGATATCCTCAACCGACGCTGCGTTCTCTCCAGCCTGACTAGCCACCTTGGGATCGACAACAATACTGCAAAGAACCCTCTTTTCCCCATACTTATTAGGGTCAGCATTAATTGGGTGGTTATTCCCGCCTACGGACCCGGGAGAAGTAGAGGCCATTAATGGCACACCCACAAGAGTTGCACAAGAAGAGTAGGGAAGCGTGCGAAGTTACCCTAGTTGCAGAGCCATCACTGCCTCTCACCAAAAACTTGAACTTTTTTTTAAATTTTTTTTATTTACTTTTCGTTTGAAAAAATATGTTGAAATAAACTATAATCCTTTTTTATCAAAAATCTTTCCATGAGTTTTTGAAGTGAGTTTTGTGATTTTTGGCCAAAAACATGATACAATTTTATATTAAAACCCACAGCTGAGTTTATTTTGTTATTACACATGGGCAAAAATTCTGGTGAGGCACAATACCACACTGTACCAGACCATGGCCAATGCACCTTTAATCTCTTTTGCAACTGACAATAATATTTTACTCTATTGCCATATTGAAAATTTTGAAGTTTGAGACATCGAGTTAATCTTTGATCAACGAAATCAAAAATTCAAATCATTGCTGTTAGTGTTAACTGTTATAAAACTTTATCATAAGCAATGAATCTGAATCATGATATATTTATTGCTGTTATACAAGCGATGCTGCTGTCATGATTAATTTATTAGTGTTATACTGCTGTCATGATATATTTATTTATGCTGTTATAGTCCTGTCATGATATAATGAACAGTCTGTTTTCAGTGTCCTGAACTATTTTCTCCACATTGTAAACATTTACCTCTTGCAGGGATGTCTGGCTGTCTCTGGGACAGTTGATGGATGTCCTAGACATCCCGAGTTGTCTTGGGCATTGCCAAATATCTTGATAGCGTTTCTTTTAGTGCAACACATTTCAGAAATGTTTCCAATATATTGAAGATTTTTGTGGATGGCCAGTGGACATCCCTTGCCTTCTCACTGTACCCAAAATGCCATTGGGGATGAGGATAGTGGTTTGAGGATTAGGGACATTCGTGTGGAATACAGATTGAAGCCTTTTAAATATTACTGTTGTTCTTGAAAACATTCTGCAGATCAGCATACATAAGACTGAAAGCCTTTTTGTAACAGCTGCCTTTTGTCCTCTCAGATCATTTATACAGGCATTCTGCTTTTAAAGCATGCAAATGCTTATCATGGTTTACTTTCAACTTTCTAATGAAAGGGAGAGGTGGAGAAAGTAAATGGCATAGCCATCTGACATGGACACACCATTGGATAAAATAGAAGAACCTGGTAACACAGCATGAAAATCCTGTTTTTCACTATTTTTTGTAAATTTCATATGGCTACCAACAAGTGACTCTTTCTAGGGACCATGGGACACACTTGGATCATAGGAGAAATTTAAAATCTCTGGATGATTTTGGCTACCTTGTTTCTCTTGTTTTCGTCTACTAGTTTTAGGAACCTATCCCTAGGAAACATTCTTTGATTTTCATATATGGGTGAGGGCAATCATTGTTGAACCAAATTATCTATATGTACCATTATGCTGGTGCCGAGTTGCTTTGAGATTGCTAATTGGATTTTGCATTTCTAAGTTGACTCTTCTTTGTCCAGGATGCCGTTGACCCTCTAAGCTACCTCATCTCATCTTGGTATCCCTAGGACCTTCAATTGTCTACAATATCACAAAGCTTTTGCACAAACATCCTAGGATTGGGTAGTAATGGAGATGGGGCATGGAGTGCATTATCTCCCTTTGGTTGGACTTTGCAGCTCAAGATGTGCATAGAGTCGATGAATTGCGGTGCATGCTCCCATGTTGCATGTTAGTTGGGCAATGACATCCCTGTATATTTGCAAAGAATCTTCATTAGGTCAAGGGACCTTGAGGGCTACTTGTGGCCTCAAGTTCTGTCTAGTTGCTTTCATTGTCTTTTAGCTCCTTGATCGCTAACTTTTGCACATCTACCTTGTTTTTGTATAAATTCAAGCTGCTCTTCCAAAAAATGGCTTTTTGATTCAGCTTGGTTATTTCATTACTTATGGAGCTCTCTTTCAACTTAATTTGCTCAATCTCTGTTGGAAGCATGGGGACTTGTCTTTTGTATTCTTTGTTGTTTGTTTGCAAGATAGTGGTCTTCTAGGTGAGTATGCCAACCTTTAACTTCCGCTTGAGGGCTTCATGCTTCAATGTTTACCTCTCTATCTTTGTTGCAACTCCCTATTTGTTATTCTTCACTACTCTTCTTGCTTGTTATATTTGCTAAATGAGCTCATCTGTGTTTGCCTTCAATGTGATGGCCTTTTGGCAGTTCCCCTATCTTCTTCTTAGCCTCTTATTCTCTGACCCTTGGCTTTGAGATTGATTGCGTTCAGCTTTTTTTTTTAAAAGCTACAAATCAGCCTATCGTCTGAACTTTCCTTCCATAGAAAGAAATTGGAGTCACTGATTTGGTACTTTTTTGGTAGAAACCAACCCTTGACTTCTAGTCGGGCATATTTGAAACTAATGCTCATCTCCTGTGTTGTGTAGTTTGATTGTTGCATCTGGCATTCTTGTTTGCCGACTATGGGTGCCATGTCAGTGAAATAAGTTTTTTGTTGTAAAGGGTCAAATTGTGTCCTTATCCTTGTGGATGGTAGACAAACTACAAGCTTTCTTCTTTATAATGTCTCCTACTTGGACCTTACATCGATGGTACTTCCTCAATTTTGTGAAGTCTCTAAAGAGACAATATTGCAAAGGAATATCACAGAAGAAGTCAATGATAGCTTGAAGACCAATATGAATGGCATATGATCAATGACCAATAACAGATCAACTAGGGGAGGGCATATATCAGATCTAAACTAATATCTTGCAAAGAGATCAAGAAAGATTAAATATAAGAAGTCAGCGATTAATAAAAGTATAATTAATATCAATTAACCATTGTTAATCGATAAGCATTATAACTGTTAAAGCAGCAAATATTGGCATCAACGATTATATGACTAATTGTATCCTTTGAAAGTCAAAATTGACTATTATGAAGAGGCATGAGTAGCGATTACTCAAACTAATGCCAACACTACTTAGTAAAGGTGGCAGACTAAGTGTTGTTGCAGTGGTCAAATATGGTGGGACTGATATTGATTATATATGCAGCGGTTAGCACATAGTGGAGCCGAGTGTATTGCAAGTATCGAGAAGCATAATAAACTATCTCAATGATAGATAGTAGCAGATACACAAACTATAATATATTAATCAAGTTAGCGTTGAACCGGACTTAAATAAAAGACTGTGATAAAGTAGCTGTTAATGTTTTGAACCAGAATAATATAAATGCTATATACAGAAAACCAGAAAAGTATATGAACAGATGACATGATTATTTACCCTGGGAAAACCCTCCTACTAGAGGGGAAAACCCAGCCACACCCAAAAGAGATACCTTTATTGTATGCTTCAAAAACAAATACAATGTTCTCAAGTGATCAAACTCAGATCATGCATCAAATAAATCTGAGACACCCACATGATGCTCACTGTAGTAAATAATCCTTGTACAGAAAACTCTTTCTTGTCACCTCATAGAAAACAACACAGCACTCTAAATATTCAGAACAGTCACCGATCTTCTGAAGTTTAATGATTACAACATATATGCAAGAACTCTGTAATCATCTACAGATAATATGTATCAGAATTCACATCCTAATATAACAACAGAACAACCCGCACTCATAATCTCATCGCTTATCCAATATACGATCAACAATTATCAGATTATATGCCGTCGGGGATACAAGACGCTCTTTTCTTGAGCATTATTTTTGCAACGCAGGAACCTCAAAAGTCACACATATTTTACACCTTATAGCGGTAGCTTTTCAATCTTCATTAATGCAGACGTTGGCAGTTACAAGACGGTTCACCTTCAACATGACGAAAGCATAAAAATGAGAATCTCTGTAATGAAATAGGAGACATGTTGGCATATGAGCTGGAGAGACACGATGGCAAAAGTGATGGAGAAACACGGTGAGATAACTGCACCACAAATATAGACACGAAGGCATAGACAAGCATGACAAATATGAAGAAGGCTGAACGTAGGAGCCAACACACTGTCGTGCCTTCATTTACCAAAACAGGTATGAATGAGATCTCTTGCAGCTACCTAAACATTAACACTCCCTCTTAGCAAGAGAGAGATCATTCATATGTCATAGTGTGTCTCAACCTGACAAGCACAAAGGAGCTGCAACCAACCAAAAAAAAATGTCAATAACAAAATCTCATCACAGATTTTCTCACTAAGAATTGTTATCTCAGCATAGCAATATTCACCATAGCTACTCGTAGAAGGTGAATTAGAAAACAGAAAATAAAGTCATGGAGTCGCACACATGACTTCCACCATGGCTACTCCCAAAGGGTGGATCCACCATAGCTACTCCCAGAGGATGGAACAAGGGATTTCACCTCGAACTTCTCTCTCAGAGAAGAACTCATTAACAAGGGATTGCACCTCGAACTTCTCTCTCTCAGAGAAGAACTCATTAACAAGGGATTGCAGCTCAAACTTCTCCCTCTTAGAGAAGAACTCATTTATACACATAAAATATCATCTGAAAGCCGAGACTTCCTCTTTGCCGAGACTCCCTCTCAATAGGGGCAACATTCTCATAGCTTTGATTATCACAAAAAATAGAGCTGAGTCCTATGATGACCAAACAAGGAGCTTTTGCAGTCACACTGCTACACAATCTTGTTGATCCTCTGCAAAGGTCTTGGCACTCTCCCTCTGCCACACAAGCTCCCTTTGAATCTTCAAGCACTTGCATCAACCTCCTGACCTTCTTCCAGATCACCCTATTCTGGTTCGAATCGTTTCCTTAAACCTAGCTCTGATACCATGTTAATTTTTTGAACCAGAATAATATAAATGCAACATACAGAAAACCAGAAAAGTATACGAACAAATGACATGATTATTTACCTTGGGAAAACCCTCCTACTCGAGGGAAAAACCCAGCCACACCGAAAGAGATACCTTTATTGTATGCTTCAAAAACAAATACATTGATCTCGAGTGATCAAACTCAGATCATGCATCAAATAAATCTGAGACACCCACATGATGCTCACTGTAGTAAATAATCATTGTACAAAAAACTCTTTCTTGTCACTCATAGAAAACAACACAGCACTCTAAATATTCAGAAAAGTCACCGATCCTCTGAAGTTTAATGATTACAACATATATGCAAGAACTTTGTAATTATCTACAAATAATATGTATCAGAATTCACACCCTAATATAACAACAGAACAACTCGCACTCATAATCTCATCGCTTATCCAATATACGATCAACAATTATCAGATTATATATCATTGGGGATACAAGACACTCTTTTCTTGAGCATTATTTTTGCAACGCGGGAACCTCAAAAGTCACATGTATTTTACACCTTATAGCGGTAGCTCTTCAATATTCATTAATGCAGACGTTGGCAGTTACAAGATGATTCACCTTCAACATGACGAAAGCATAAAAATGAGAATCTCTGTAATCAAATAGGAGACATGTTGGCATATGAGCTGGAGAGACACGATGGCAAAAGTGATGGAGAAACACGATGAGATAACTGCACCACAAACATAGACACGAAGGCATAGACAAGCATGACAAATATGAAGAAGGCTGAACGCAGGAGCCAACACACTGTCGTGCCTTCAAAAACCAAAACAGGTATGAATGAGATCTCTCACAGCTGCCTAAACATTAACACTCCCTCTTAGCAAGAGAGAGATCATTCATGTCATAGTGTGTCTCAACCTGACAAACACAAAGGAGCTGCAACCAACCAAAAAAAATGTCAATAACAAAATCTCATCACAGATTTTCTCAATAAGAATTGTTATCTCAGCATAGCAATATTCACCATAGCTACTCGTAGAGGGTGAATTAGAAAACAGAAAATAAAGTCATGGAGTCACACACATGACTTCCACTATGGCTACTCCTAGAGGGTGGATCCACCATAGCTACTCCCAGAGGATGGAACAAGGGATTTCACCTCAAACTTCTCTCACAGAGAGGAACTCATTGACAAGGGATTTCACCTCGAACTTCTCTCACAGAGAAGAACTCATTAACAAGGGATTGCACCTCGAACTTCTCTCTCTCAGAGAAGAACTCATTAACAAGGGATTGCACCTCAAACTTCTCCCTCTCAGAGAAGAACTCATTAAAACACATAAAATACCATCTGAAAGCCGAGACTTCTTCTCTGCCGAGACTCCCTCTCAACTGGGGCAACATTCTCATAGCTTTGATTATCACAAAAAATAGAGCTGAGTCCTATGATGACCAAACAAGGAGCTTTTGCAGTCACATTGCTACACAATCTTGCTGATCCTTTGCAAAGGACTTGGCACTCTCCCTCTGCCACACAAGCTCCCTCTGAATCTTCAAGCACTTGCATCAACCTCCTGACCTTCTTCCAGATCACCCTATTTTGGTTCGGATCGTTTCCTTAAACCTGGCTCTGATACCATGTTAATGTTTTGAACCAGAATAATATAAATGCAATATACAGAAAACGAAAAAAGTATACGAACAAATGACATGATTATTTACCTTGGGAAAACCCTCCTACTCGAGGGAAAAACCCAGCCATACCCAAAGAGATACCGTTATTGTATGCTTCAAAAACAAATACATTCATCTCAAGTGATCAATCTCAGATCGTGCATCAAATAAATCTGAGACACCCACATGATGCTCACTGTAGTAAATAATCATTGTACAGAAAATTCTTTCTTGTCACCTCATAGAAAACAACACAACACTCTAAATATTCAGAACAGTCACCAATCTTTTGAAGTTTAATGATTACAACATATATGCAAGAATTATGTAATCATCTACAGATAATATGTATCATAATTCACACCCTAATATAACAACAAAACAACCCGCACTCATAATCTCATCGCTTATCCAATATACGATCAACAATTATCAGATTATATGCCGTTAGGGATACAAGACACTATTTTCTCGAGCATTATTTTTGCAACGCGGGATACTCAAAAGTCACACGTATTTTACACCTGATAATGGTAGCACTTCAATCTTCATTATTGCTGTTACAAGACGATTCACCTTCAACATGACAGAAGCATAATAAAAGAGAATCTCCATAATGAAATAGGAGACACGTTGGCATATGAGCTGGAGAGACACGATAGCAAAAGTGATGGAGAAACACGGTGACATAGCTGCACCACAAACATAGACACAAAGGCATAGACAAGCATGACAAATATGAAGAAGGCTGAACACAGGAGCCAACACAGTGTCGTGCCTTCAAAAACCAAAACAGGTATGAATGAGATCTCTCGCAGCTACCTAAACATTAACAGTAGCAACTAATACTATATTATAATTAATAGGTAAAGTAGTGCGATTAACATAAGGGTGAAAGTAATTATGAATAGACAGAAGACATCATTCTTGGATCACAACCTATTGCAAGATATATAATGACATTCAAAACTCACCTCAGCATCATAGAAGACATTATTCTTATTTGTTATCTTCAAATGGATTTGTTCTTCTTAGAGAAATCAGCCAATTGGCATACCTGGTGCACACATACAGAGTATTTATCTGAGACGGCATCATCTGTTGCATGAATCAATTATTAGATCAGGCACAGCATCAATATTGTTGCAAGAACTTATCTACATAATCAGAGACGGTAACAATTGCTGTACACAATACTATTCTCAGCCTTTGCATATATTAAGTGTTTATTATCAAAACAGCAGACTATATTGCTTGAAGCTATATATATATATATATATAGAGAGAGAGAGAGAGAGAGAGTCATTTAAAGTATTATATCAGAAACAGCAATATAATAAAAACCATCTTTGACTTCATTGTTATAGCAGAAGTTTGTCAATTCACTTTAGCATATCTTTCACTGTATGCATCAAAGACAGCAAGTGGTATTGATGATTGATAAATAATACATATTTGTTCCTTTGTTGTCAATTACATAAGTTATAATTAAATCAGTAGTATAAATATAAGGAAATCAAGTAATTGTCCTGTAATTTCCAGTTATACCAAAAAGGGGACATTATATTCTTACTGTTGGGCTTACCTCATATTTGTCGAATGCATTTGCAATAGTTGATTGATTCCTTCACAATTTCTGAATTGGGGGAGGGTGAGGAGATTGGAGGGAGAAGAATGAGTAAGCAATTACTTTGTGGGATAGAGGTGGAGTGATAAAGGAGACTTAGGAACTAAGGAGGTTGTCTATATCCTAGTTCCAAAGGACTCTTTTGCATTTCCATTGTCTCCCAAAGGCTACTTCCTTTAGAGCTGCAGCAATTTTGGTTGTCCCATGTAATGTCCCCACTTTAGTAGTTGACCAAGAGTGTGTGCGTTAGCCTATTTCTACATGGTCCCGAGGGCTAACGAAGGGTTTAAAGGGATCCTAGAATGCTTTGGCCTAGTCATTTCCAATTTGGGCCAAAACGGAGTTGATTTACTCAGTTTCAGGCATACTTACTATTTTTAGTAAGTCAACAGGACACAGCGGAGGCCAGTTTTGGTGATTGGATGTGATA
>MU228288.1:1324377-1354049 GCA_018584345.1 Thuja plicata | reverse complement strand
TTGATTTCCGGAGTTATAAGGGGTTTAAAATATTAAATGGAGAAATAAGGAGTTGAATGCAAACTGTTTGACATAATTCCTTTCAGCGATTGGTTTAGTTTTTGGGCATTCAGGGGTGCTCATTACATCCCAGGGTCAAAAATTAAATTGGTTTTAGTTGCAATGAATTCCTTTTTTGTTACACAGGTAAAGTAGGAGTATTGCTTCATCACAGAGCCTTTCTTAGGAGGATATAGGAAGGTGAAGCAGGCAAAAGAGTGCTTGTGCACAAATGTTCTTTTAATGCAGTTTGTACTACTACTTTATTTCTTTTATTGCCCTTGGTCATCTTGGCTCTGCCTTATACTTGATGTATGATCAAATATATTGAAACTTTTGGGCCTTTCTAATAATAATTTTGATGCTCTAGGTGCCTAGCAACTATCTAACTCTTTTAATGCTTAGGATTCTTGGAAGCTTTAGAGAGAATGAGAGTTGTAGTCAAAAGATAAGAGAAATATGTGAGAGTGAACCCATTTCAAAAATCCAGATTTGGAACCCTAGTATTTACTCCATCCCTACTACATCAACTCTTTGGCTGGTGGATCATGCCCTTTTTTGCAATTCAAGCCCTTTTCATAGCCTTCCTCTCCATATATGGGCCAATGACCATATGATGTAGCCTTAAGATGCTAGTGAATTTCCTTGACTTTTAAATGCTTGTGGATAGGACATGTAGCTTGGTATATAATGGTGGGTCATGTGGCTCTTCAGGGATAAAAGCTTGGCCTTGGAATATTTCATAACCTCGATTTAATCAAGGCATCCAACAGGTGTTGTCTACTTTGTTCCATTCAATGAGTAGGTTGGGAACTTTGTTGATGTTGATTTGATGACATAGGCTAGGTCCTCATTTCTCTTTGCAGCTGATGGGATGTTGACGAGTGACAAGCCTTTCATCAAAAAACGATGGTATCATGTAGTGGGAACAAACAACTCATGTTTTTTTAAAGCAATGATCAAATGGCTATTAGAGCATCTTTTTATGACAAATTATTGATAACCCTCAACGCTGCCATCTGGTGTGCATGACATCAGGGACCGATTTACTTAAGAAACCTATTGTCATGCTTGCATTTGCATTTGAGTTTACTCACCTTGAATTTGGAAGCAAGGATTATGCCCAGCCTTCTTCAATTGATTTTTCTCTTTGAATCATTTCCGCAATCCTCATAAGGGGATGATCTGCATGAAGAAACTTAGATATTTTGGTTTGGCACAATATGGTGCATATTTATAGAGGAAGCAGAGAACACAAAAAGAAAGAATTATACATTAGAGGGATAGAGATCAAACATGGCACTTTGAATAGATCACACTCAAGGGATCAATAGGATATGCCTGCTCGAAGTAGATAATTGGAAGCATTTCTCTTGCTATTAGGCTGAGACAACACATAGATTACTTGATAGTGAGTCAAATTGATTGTGGTGGTTGGGATTAGCACTATCTTCATCCCATTTTAGATGTATTTTGTTAACATAGAATTCGTGGATCATAGCTTGCTTATTGTACCACCTCTTCACCTCTTTGTTGTTTTGTTTATCTTGTTCAAGGCTGCCCTCAATAGTGCTTGGATGCTCACTCCCTAAGCTACATGCTTGAAAAATGGATTTTCTATCCTCAATCTTTTTGAATATAATTACATATTTTCTTTATAAAAAATGTTCAGCTAGCGTAGTTTCTTTAATGTTAGATAAATGTTCTTATTTTTGAATTTTGGGGTGGGGGTGGGGAGTGGAGAAGAGGGTGCGTTACAAGCACAAAGGATTTACCTTGGTTATGGCCAATTCATGGAATATCTTAATGGGTATGCCTTTGGTTTGTTTCAGTTGTACCTAGACCATACTTGCAATAGGGATGTATTTGGTGTGTACACTGTACCCATATATAGACTGCACTGGTACCAAGACCTATACAAGTCCAATAGGTGTATGTACGTATTTCTAGGCAAACAATGTATTGGTGGTTTTTTTACCGTTTAGTCCCAAATTGACTTTGTAATTTTGAGCCATTGCTATAGAATCATTTCATCTTTAGATGTCCAATGATTATAGATTTGGAGTGAGTATTACTATTTGTTAATGAAATGCCCTAGCTCCTCATTGCTCGTAATACACTACAAAGTGAAAAATTTATGCCATCATTGACTTTGGAGTTGATGAGAAAAGGATCTCGCTAAGGAAAGTATTTGCTAGAATATAGTGTTGATCTTTGTATAGTGTTGAGCTCGCTAGGGAAAGTATTTCCTACAATTGTGGGTGGAAAGCACTTTTTGCCTTTCAAAATAGATGCAGAGAGGTAGAGCTATAGTATTGGAAAACTACTCAAATTCTATTTGTACTATTAATAATTTTGGTGATGCTTTATGGGTGTGAATCTTGTGATATTTAGGCTCGTAGTACTTTCAATACCAAATGGTTGTAGATTGCAAGAATTCATAAGTAATTGATCAAAGCAAATTCAAATAAAAGAGTTGTTTCCCTACAAGATTCTTCTAGCTGAAATAGGTGCAATTTTTATCAAAGACATCAATAATCTGCGTCTTTTAAGATATTCAATAAAAGTTGAGCAGATGGAAACAAGTCGCTGGCCCAATGTTGTGTTTAAATATGTCTTGGGTGAAAAAACAAAAGACTTGGATGAGGCAAAATTGTAGGTGGATGATCAAGTGGCACATTCAATTGAATGATTGTCCTAATAATAGTAAAGTTATTAAGGCTTTCGTTGTCGAAAAATTTCGCAAGGTTATGTGGGCAAAGACAGTTGGGAGAAAGAAGTATTACCTTGAAGAATTTAATCCCAACATGAACCATCAGAAAAGGGACTATGTAGAGGCCAATGCCCCTTGAAGTTCTAAGATTCTCATTGCTGGACTAACTCACATCGTCTTCGGTATGAAATAAGGAGGTAGAAATGGCCAAAAGAAGATTGGGAAGAGAGGTTTTGTATCTTGTGCACAGCAGGGGCTGTGGGAACTGAAAGTAATTTAAGAGCGACTTCTTTCAAGATTTATTGAATAAAGGTTGGGTGATGAGAACAGGAGAGCTCATTATCGAACTAAATTTTTAAAGGTTGGCTCTCCATGACGCAAAAATAGTATGGTCTGCTGTCACATAGTCTATCTTTGGCCTCATGGACGTTAAAACACTTCTTTCCTTCGGCCTATGTAAGGGCCATGACACAAGTGGCCTGGTTAACCTTTTTGTGTTTGTAAAGCAGTTTTCTAAATTCTATCAGACCACATGGAGATATTGGCCAACTGTTTTAAGAATTTTTCTGATTGGTTTCTTTCCAGCTTTGCATTGTAGCTGATATTTAAAAACTTTCTTTCATGTCTTCCGTCTTTAGTTAGTTTTAGGAAATTTCCTTTTTGTCTTTCATGTTTCTATTCTTGATTGTTTCTGTTATGGAAAGATTGTCTTGTATTCTCTATTTAAGGAGCCTTCGTCTCCTTTGTTAATATGAATTTATCATTTCGTGGTATCAGAGCCCATAGGTTAGTTTCTCGTAGTTTCATACTTGGAATTAAATTCTAGAAGTTTTTGACATTTTTTAATGAAAAATTGTGTAGAATCATAGAAATTTTAAGAAGATTTTTTTTCCCAGATTTTTTTAATGAAAATTGAGGGCTTTTAAAACTACAAATCTCTGAAGATTTCAAAGGTTTTTCTACCGATCACGAGGGTTTTCTGTCTCAGATTTGCGTTTTTAAATTTTTGGAGGGTGTGTTTGTTGTGTTCGAGGGTTTTTGTGTTTCCTCGTGGAGGGAGGGTTTTCGGATTTTTTTTTCCACGCAAAATCATGGGTGGAGGGTTCGCTGAAAAGTCGTGATGGGTTTTTTGATTTTTTCCACAAAAAATCATGATGTTATTTTTTTTCAAAATTTTCCCAAAAAAATCATGTTGACTTTCTATTTCTTTTTCTGGTTTTTACTCTATTTTTTCAAAAAAATCTTGATGTTTTGTAAAAAGTGTTTTGCTCAATTTTTTCCCAAACAAATATTTTGGTTTTCTTTGTCATCGGTTTGCAGGTTTTTGACGATGTTTTGAAAGAAAATGTGGGTTTTTTTGTTTTTCCTCAAAATCAAGGTTTTTGATGATTTTTCACAAATTGTGGCTCTCCATATTCGACAAAATGTTTTGACGATTTTTTTATAAAATCGTGGTTTCTTGCAGTGTTTTGGGTTGCACTTCGGGTTTCTAGAGTGAATGGTGTTTTTCTGTAAAAGTTTTGGATGATTTTTTACAAAATCGTGGGTGTTGTTGCTTTTGATGATTTTTGGCAAAAATCTCAGTTTTTCAGAATTGTTAAGTTTTTTGAAGCTGTTCTTGGTGTCTCGGGATAAAGGGAGGGATAGCTTTGTTACCTGACATCAGGTTGGAAGGATTGTGGTCAACAGATTGTTGTAATCTTGGTCATAACCAGAATTTCTGTAGAACCAAGGAGGGTCTTAGTAGCATGCTCATGTCGCAGAACGTTTTGAAGCGAAGGGGACAGCCTTCTATGTATTCATGGTCAAATGACTTGTAGATTATGTCAAGTCTTTTGCAGGGTAGTTAGATGGATGGCCATTAAGGGAGGGTATTAAAATAATATTAGAATATTGTTATAATGGTCATCTTAGTTAATATTTAGAAACTTCCTTTTATGTCTTCTGTCTTTAGTTAGATTTAGGAAGTTTCTACCTTTCATGTTTCTATTTTCGATCGTTTCCATTATGGAAAGATTGTCTTGTATTCTCTATTTAAGGAACCTTTGTCTCCTTTGTTAATACGAAGTTATCATTTCATTTTCACTCTAACTATAGGAAAGACACTGATTTGTTTTGATTGTGATGGGACACAGGATGTGACTGGTTGAAATGAAAAAACAAATCCTTATAATAGGGTTGGCTTTGTCTTGTAGAATTGGTTTAAACATATTAAATCTTAAAGGCACTTGAAGAGTAAATCTAAAGCACGGTGTCAAGAATATAATGGTAATAAAACGTTTATTTTTTAATGTATAGAAATGTGCTTGGATCCTTCGGTAATGTAATGATGCTCTGTTTAGTTCTTCATTCCCATTCTTGCCTATTGCTGGAAAAGTATTATTAGAAAATGATGTGAATATGACACTCAAGTTCTAGAGTAAGCTGAAAGCTTTGGAGAATTTAGCAATTTCAGGTTTATAGCTTTACTTAAAATCTGATCTCTTGAGGAAAGTCTCCAGTGTATATGTTTGTATTGCTTTATTGTCACTAAAAGTTGATAGCCTGATACTTTTGTTTATTGCAGGTAGTGAGGTTGGCTTCTTATCAAAATGGTCCATCTGTGCCTCCATTCATGAGTATGCCAAAACAATCAAAAGCTGATGGAGAAGATGGTGGAATGCCCCGAGAGATGGAAGAAAGGAGAGTTAATGAAGTGGCTGTTGCTGGAGGAGGTGTTTCTGTCGCTGTCAGTCGGTTTCCTCCTGAACAGAAACGCCCTGTTGGACCACTTGTCATTGTTGGTGTTAGGGATGGTGTCCTCTGGCTTGTTGACAGGTTAGAATGCAGTAAAATCTTAATTACTCTTAGCAGAAGTCAGAATACATGTTTAGTACAACTCGCAGATCGTCTCCCATGCTAATCCATAAATGATAGTGGAACTATCATTCCACTATTTTTGTTCACCTTTCTGTCTTTTATTTATTTTCCTTTCTAGCCACTGTGATGGTCATGATTCTTTAGGTTTCTGAATGCAAGTATATAATAGTTTTTTATTTGTAAATTTCATAGTTCTAATGGAATTGAGGACATTGTAACAAGATTGAGATTATTCTCAGCACTTTATGCTGAAAAGTTTAGATTTTCTAGTTGGTGGTGGTGTATGATCTTTTACTTTGATGCTTTGGAAGAATATGGGAATTGGCAAGTGGTGCTAAATCAGTTGGCCAAAAGGCTCTAAAGAGTAATGACCTGATTTTTTTCATTGTTCTTGCATGTGCTTTATCCCTAGTTTGCTCCTTGATCTTCTGATCTAGTTAGTCTTGTAATGGCAAGATATATTTGGCACTTTGATCAAATTGGTGCATGGTAATTCAGGCCATATGTTGTCTTCATCACTAGCCGCCGGCCTTCTCTAGAACACATGATCATAATGTTGTGAGGTTGGCTTCCTATCAGAACAATGCATCTGTGCCTCACATTAAGAAAAAGGTTCAACATAATTTAACATGGATTTCCAAAAGATTGGACAACCAGTCTAGCAGTACACCTCTTCAAGAGTGGAAATGTTAACAATCCTTGTAACTAGTGGATCATCATGATCAATCACCTGTTTGCAAATCTGTTGGGAAGCATATTTGAGTATAAAATCAACATTGGGGTAGAAGAAAAAGGCAAGAGGGCAAGCATGTATCAAAGTGAAACACCCAACAATAGATCATGCCATTACGTTGAGACATATCACTGAAAATGTATGGAATGAAAAAGAGGAAGCTTATTATTGTTTCACAGAAATCAAGAAAGCTTTTGATACAGTTCCTAGAAGTAAGTTATTGAACAAAATGTAGGATCTAGGTATACTAGAGTTGATCTAATAGAAACATGCACGTTCATAAGAAAATTCAAAATCAAAGCTTTGATTCCTTATGAAATTCTAAAAGAAACGTGCACCTTCATTATTGAAGCAATTGCTATGGTTCATCTCTTAGGATATTTAAAAAAATTTGACTAGATGGAGGCAAATAGATGGCCTAAGGTTGTCAATCAAGAAATCTTGAACATGAGAAAAAAGACTTGGCTGTAACAAAAGAGCTAATGGAACACCAATGTGAAAGCATGTGTGAATGATAATAAAGAAAAACATTTTTTAATATTTATGGATAGATTCTGCAATACTGTGAAAAGAATGTTAAGAAGTATGAGGAAATACTATCTTGATGAATTGAAGAACCTTAACATGCTTATATACAGTATTATAGAACCTTAACATATAACGTTTGTGTTAAATAATTTGAATTGAGAGCTCACATGAGAGTCAAAGTCAAACAAATTATCAAAACTCAAACATAAATACTATGGGACAGCTAGGAGAAGTCCCCGAGGTGTCCCTGAGTTTCATGTATGTGCCTGTTTCTAGGATGGGTAAAATAAGCCGGGGGACACGTCCCTGGGTAACACTGGTTTTTTATGATGCACAACATTGCCATTGTTATATTGGTTTCACACAATTGTCTGGCAACATTTAAAAAAATTGACAAATCAAAGGACATAGACCATAGGTGCCATGATGTCCCTTTGTCTTCCATTCTTTTTTCAAAGTGTAATATTACTATTCTAGAATAGATAATAGTAGAGCAGAAAAGATAGACATCTAACCTTGCACATCTTGTACAAATTTCTTTTGTAGTTCAATCTTGCAATTATAGTTGTAGCATGTTATCTAATTGTTCTTGTGACGTCTCTTGTCATCCAATCTTGCAATTTATAGTTGCACTCTATTACTCTTGCGTTTGTTTTGTTTGTAACACATTTGTATCCATTCAAAAGTGTTGTTCCTTCGAAATACACGCGCCCAAATCGATAATATCATAGCTCTATTTGGTCCAACAAAAGACCACAAAGTGGGTCCACGGAACTGCCGATAACAATACAAGGGACCGACCCAAAGAAGGAGCACCAACCGGTGTTCGAAAAAGAGCAGCAAAAACAAACACACAACTGAAAACAAAAAGAGAGAGAAAGAGGGGGGAAGGGGAAAGTCCAATAGGGAGAACCCAAACCCAAACCTCTGCTAGAAAATCTCTCTCGTCGATAAGAACCTTAGAACAAAAGGATAACCCGAAGAGCAATCAAGGGGGAGTCCAGACTGATTCCTACACTTCCTAGGAGGGGAAGAGGAAGGAGAGCACTGCTAAAGGATAGATCTCATCTGGTGGTGCGCAAGCCGAGAATAGCTGGAAGGGGGGTCTAGTTGACTCTTAGAACCACTCCCAGAGTAAACCCCAACGAAGGAGGTGATAAGCTGACGGGACTGTGTGGAGGCATGATGCTGCACTGAGTGGTCCTGGAGTTTAGTAGCCTTCTGAATGTAAAGAGTGAGGCACCTCTGATTCGTGAATCTAAAAAATGTGGAGGGACTGAACATCTCTTAAAAGGTAGTAAAATCTACCTCTGATCTCATAATATACAGGGCAGTGGAAAATGAAATGCTCCTTAGTCTCAGCCTCGTCCATGCTGCATGACTGGCAAATCCTGTGCTCTCTAGTCAGCTGGTCATCAGTCTCAATGCGAAGACAATGCGAGCCCACTTTGAAGGAACCAACAGGGATCTAGAGGGCATGCGTCCAGTGGTGCGATAAGTAAGAGGGACAAACAACGAGTCTGTCATTCAACTCCAGATAAGATAAGATATAATTGAGGTGAATGCTACATAAAAAGAATGATACACACACACACGTCACTGTTACAAGTCCCTGACTCAGCAAGTTGATTTTTGAATTGGACTCGGCGAAAAACTTGGCAAATTGAAAAAGCCAATAAATTCGAAGATTTTTAAGGATTTAAAATTTGTTTCATGAATCATTTAATAGATTAACCTTAAAGACACAATAATCTCAACAAATAGATGCTACTTTGAACACATACACAAGTTTACAGTGATCTCATAAGTATAAATGCAAATTTTTTGCTTTAGCTGAAGGAAATAAGTGAAACTAAATAACACATTAGAAATATAAAGCATCAAATGTCTACAATATTCATGGAATATGAAATCGATGGAATCAAAAGTTCAAAACAATATCAAAATAAAAGCTAGAGCCTAAAAGACGAAGTCTCAGAGGAGCCTATATCTGTGACCACTCGACCCCGCAACCCTCCTATGTATATGCCTAAGATAGGTCCTGGATGATTCTGTAGCCATGATATCTGCTTGTGTCTCAAGCTCAGCCTTAGTGACATCCACATCCTCATCCACATCATCCTCCAGGTCCTCCGATGGGTCTCCTCGTGCTCTAGCCTCCTTTGCCATCGCTACTACCTCTGCCTCTCAATCCACCTGATCAACCCATTCCAAGTCCTCATCGTTGAAGGAAGGATCATCAACCTTAGTGTTCCACTCTGCTTGTGGATCAACCTCTAAAGTGATAGATGTGTTAGTGCCCAAGATCTATCTGTGATGGAGGCAAAGGTTGTGATGAACACACACAAGATCATTCAACCTTTGCACTGCAACCTGTTGCGCTTTTTCAAGTGTATATGCTCGTGCTTGAACATGCTCCAATTGCGCTGACATCCTGAAGCACTACATGGCTGTCTCAAAATACAAACTGCAATCCTCTGTAGATTTGGCACCTTAGCACCAAACATCTCCCACCATGCATCTGGAATGAGAAAAAATAAAGATCAATTCTATTTTATAACTTTAAGTTTATCAATGTAAAATGGTAATAGAATCATAGATTGAAAAGTTTAAAATTTAAATTTTAAATTATGCCTTGAATAGAATTTTACCTGGCATCATTAGTGTCCGATTTTGCTTGCATATGTCTTGTTAAAAGAACTCTCCTTGTGAATTCCTAAACATCTCTATCTCATGGACTACGTGTGCTCCAACTGATGAATCAGAACACATTTGCTCTACAATTTTGTAGAGCCCACTCAACACTTCTTCATCGGCTTGAAATCTGGGTGAAATCGGAACGTAGGATTAAATTAATGGGCAGCTGCATGTATAGGCCTGTGAACCAAATTTTGCCATCGTCGATCAATGACCTCCCATAGGGGATCGTATCTAGCCTGATTCCTTGAATAAATAGATCTAATGGTCTCCTTGGCTCTGTCCATGCCCTCATAAATGTAGCCCATTGTGGGCTTCTTTCCATCAGCAACTCGTAGAAGAACAACAAGAGGCTCTATGAACTGCGATCATTGTGAAAGTTGAAACATTAAGCTTTAAGTTTTTTTTACTTTTAACAATGAACAATGAACATAAACAAGTGTGAACAAAAATGAGGAAATGAGAACAAAAAGGAAAATTACTTGCACAATCTCCTTGGCTGGTTGCCAAAAGCCATTCCCATCAAAATCCCAATCAGTCGTCTCAATCCCTGCATTGGTCTTCGCATATGATCTCGTGGTCCACTGCTCACTTACAAACATGCGTTTTAAATTAGCCTTGGACTGAAGCAAGGATTGCAACTTGATAAAGTTGGTTGCAAATTGGGTGATCCTTGGACAAGCCAACTCTTTCTTAGTTGTGAAATTTCTCATAAGGTTGAGGACCCACGTATGATTATATATGAATTTACGAATATTCCTTACATGCTCTACACATGTTTTTATCCAAGGAAGTTTGCCAAGATCCTCCATTATGAGATCAAGGCAATGAGCAGCACAAGGGGTCCAAAACAAGGTGGGGTGCCTCTCCATAAGAAGTCTACCTGCAGGAACATAATTTGCTGCATTATTTGTGACTATCTGTACCACATTCTCCTCACCCACCTCCTCCAACACTTCCTCCAAGACCTCAAAAAGATACTCAACATTTTTATTTTTTGACTAAAGCATCAATTGGCTTCAAAAACACCGTGCCACTTGAGAAAGAAAAAAAGTGATTTAGTAAAATAAAATTTTTAAAACTTAATCACTAAATCAATATACTTTACAAAGTAGTAAGCACAAATTGTACAATTACCTGATGAAGAGACAAGAAAATCCAGCAGTGTTTTACTTCTTCTGTCGGTCCAACCATTAGTCATGATGGTACAACCCTTCCTCTTCCATACCTCATGTTGCTCAACAATTGTGGCTTTGACATCAACCACCTTTCGACTCAAAATGCTACCTTTTAGCTCCTCATCATTAGGGGCTTTGTGTAATGACCCGAACCGGGTATTTCCCCAAAACCCCTCAAATGTAACCCAAAAGATTTAAACATATACTTGAATGCATAGGATATTGATTTAAACGAAATAACCAACATAAATAACCAGCAAATATTATTGCAATAACTTCTCAGAGAAATGGTATCGTATTATACAACAACAATACAATAACCATGAATTACAAACTTCCCAATCTGGAATACAGAAATAATAGTAAGATCGGATGATAAAGAACCTGTGAGTACAATGGCGAACTTTGTTGTGAATCCGCACCGGAGATGAACTGGGTTTCCGTCCAATCCACCGAGAAAGCCTGAAGGTTTCCATCCTCAGGTTTAAGAACCGAAAGCTGAAGCTCTCTGGATTCTCCAAGAGAAATAAATTCATAAAACTAAGCATGACACAATGAGACTCCAAGTCTTCTTTTAAAGCTACAACTGCGACTCTTCAGTTTCCCCACTTTGTCTCTTCATATTCCACTTAAAGTCACTTTTTAAATAAATATAACCGTTGGGTTATAAAGTGACATAATAAAATAAAGTAGGAATCTTCTGGCATTAAAAAGGAAAGCCAAACTAACTCGGATGAAGACGTGTGATAGTTTGCCGGGAAGCTCTCGGCGAGGCGCTCCAAGTCCACTACTGAAATGCCAGGGAAATTGAGTTCTGCCGATTTACTATAAATAGTAAGCACCTTGGAAACCTTGTGGAAACTGCTCCGATTGGCCTGAAATTGAAAATGCCTAGGCCAAACATCCCTGTGATCACTTGCCAGACCTCAGTTAGCCCACCGGACCATGATGTGTTCCGAAAAGGCTAACTATAAGGCACGGAATAATGTGTTCCGAAAAGGGGACATTACACTTTGAACCCCGTACCAAACAATAACGACATCTACCATAATTTGCCAATAAGGAGACACAAAACAAATTAAATAAACAAAATAAGTAATAAGTTTTACTTTCAACTTTAAAATTAAAATAATCAATGTGGCATACTCTTCAAAGCAAGAAAATCAAGACAGAGAAATCAAAATAATAATGAATACCTTGCTACATGAAATGGAAGGTTGTAGAACCAAAAATTTCCAATTGCAATTGTTGCAGCCTGATGCTTCTCCTTATTCCAACCCATGCTCTCAAGTGATGATTGGGCACTCGGAGTCGTGCATGGAACAAAAAGGGAATCTAATGTTGATTTCTTTTTATGAATCCGAGATCCAATGCTCAGACTCACATTACCACTACTTGTAGATGCAGGAAATGGAGGCCAAGGATTTGAAGAAGCCTCTCCACCAGTGTTTGCCATTTCTTCCATATGCTTCTCTTTTAATTTTTTTTCTCTTCAAATTCCTCAATTTGAGCTTGCACTACACGTATAACATCCATGGGTGCTTTTTGCATGGTTTGACATCATGCCCTGATATATGTGCAAGGTGATATTTGAACCGGTAAATACCTTCCTCGGTATATTTCTCTATGCAATGAAAACATATTACTCCTTTTTTTGATCCAGGGATGGCATGTTTCCAAGCCCTACCCTTTTTAGTTGGGTCTGCATTTGGATTACCACTACTGCCAGGCTCAGACATTATGCTGCAATATATCATAAATGACAAAAATCAGTATCTACAAATTCTAATAAATTAAAAATAAATAAAATAAAGAAAAACCAAAAACTAGGGTTTCTTACTTTTTTCATCAACATAAAATGAAACAAAACTAAAAGAAATATACAAAAAAATTAGATATATAAAAGAAAAAAAATCCAAAAACAACAAAAAGATGTAACTCACCTCTTCGAATTTGCTCAAAAAATGAAGAAATGCAACTCCAAATTTGTAGAGGCATCCTCCAAAATCCTTCTTTTAACTCCTCTAAATGCGTGAATACAAGTTACTAACTTGCACAAACAAACAACAATCACTATCTCATCTTCAACCAATTTGCTGGTTTGCTCTTCAATGCCTTAATAGTTTTGCTCAAATACCTTTCCTCTCCTTCTCGTGTTTGTAAACAAGAGAATGGTCTTTTTAGGGTTGGGAGACAAATATAAACGCAAAATGAAAAAGTTGAAACAATAAAAAAATGCTTTTTTTTTTGAAACTTTATAAGCCTCCTTGCCTGGCAAAGTCCCAGGCTTGGGGCTCGGCGAGTCTGCCCAGACTCGGCGGAGTCTAAGTCCCAAGCCTCTCAAACTTGGCAAGGTCGCCTCAGTCCGGGACTTGCCAAGCCCTGCCAAGACTCATCGAGTCTTGTAACTCTGATACACACACGGGAATATATATATATATATATATATGTTCTCTTTTTAAATCTTTATTGGAGTGACAAAATCTAAACCCATGGATACAATTTATAAAACCAAGTGTGGAAAATATTACTATGGCTCTTAGACCACATCTTTATATCATCATTATCGTAGCTTGAACAACTCTACTTGTTCAGGCCCTACCTGATTTGACTTGACACAACATATTAGGGAAAAATGGCATGTCACATTTAGAGAAATGTTGGATCACCATGATACAACAACTGTGGAAGTCTTTTATTTTCTCAATGGCGGAGTTGAACATAGCATGACCTTACACTATCAATGAATGTGCTTTGGTATGTACTTGATTGGTAAGGGTAAGAGGAGTGTTTTACATTAGAAAAACTCACAAACATTTCTAGAAAGAGATTTTCCAATGCTTATGAATGCAAAAGAATTTTTCCCTAGGGTACATAATTGGCACGCTTAGGGGGCACTCCAAGTATCTTTGAATATGCAACATACATAATGCCATAAGGTTCATCAATTTTGGAGTCATTAGTAAAGTTCGGTGGCTCTATTGTAACAAAAATTGCTGACGTTTTGTGGAACTTGTAGTGCTTCTCATGCACATAAATTGTCTAGCTTATCAAAGTCATTCTTCATTTGCTGCTTGTCATCACACAGTCCTTATTCCTCGACATAAATACTTCATAGTAGTCCCTTTTCTAATGAAATAAGCCATGTAGAGAATTTGCTTCATCTTTCAAAGACAACAAGAATTCCAAAATTCTTTTATCATTAAACTCAATTGGACCTTGACTAGTTTCTCTATCAATTCTTTTTAGAGTTTCGACTTTGATGAATTTGAAGAATTCAAGGAAACCACGTTCTCACTTATTGCTTGGTTTTTCAAATTTATTCATACTTTAAGGCATTTATTTCAATTGAGAGTGTCCTTTTCCAGTTGTGGTCGGCTTTGGTTGTTACCAGCCAAGTTTAACCCAACAGTACATTATATGCTTTCTTCCATAATGAGATCATCACAAAGTTTTAAAAAATTGATTTCCAATGATTACTATTTGGGCTATTAGAACTCCAAGCACTTTGATCCCTTTCTGGTTTGCACCCACTAGTTGGAAAGTTGGGAGCTAGATGTTTGATTTTCTATTTAATGAAATTAATACTTGAATCAATAATAGAAATAACAATGTGGCCCTATAGTGTAAAACTATATATTCATTTGCACATGAATTTATTACAGGAGGAGGCCAAAGATGGTCAGTTAAGGATCTAACTAGTTTCCCTGACTATGCAAAGGCTATTTAAATGACTCGACAGTTGCCACAAGAACATCCATCTATCAATTGACTCTTATAACTACTCAAAAGACAACAAACAATTAAGGCATAGTCAGATGCAACCAGATTAACAAACAATAATAAGGGCATTGTATCATGACTATAGCAAACTTAAGGAATATTCAATAAAAAATTGTTTGTTAGTTCTATAATTCATACAAAAAATGCTAAGGTTTTTTCAATGTGTATTTGCAATTCTCTGTATTGTGAGAGTTTTATAGGTTATATTTGTACAGTCTTTTCTTGTGGTTCAAAATTTCAAATATTATGTGTTGATTGATGAGTTTGTTAGCCACTCGTGCTTTACTGTTGCAAACATTGTAAGGTGTTGGCCACTCACTATTTTAGGTTTTCTTTTGCTTTTAGTTGGTTATGTTGACGTTGTTCACACTCGGAAAGTATCTCCATCCTGTATACGTCAAAAGTGTGACTGAAGTCAGGACTTCTATGAATTTTTTGTGTTCCTATGTCGTTCTTCCTTGGCTTGTGATGGAAGCCCTATCTCTTTTATTGAGATCAATACTCAAGGGAATCTATTTCTATATTTTTGTTTTGAAGTTTTTGTTGGCTTTGGCATGTTTGTCATTGATGTCAAAAGGGTGTTTGTCTCAGTGTGACATAGTGATGATATTGAGATGACTATGAGTTGGGTTGAGGCTTTGATGCAAGCAAACAGAATTATTGAGATGTTACAGGTGTGAGAATATTGTTGATAATCTGCAAGTGATTTGGATGTCAATATGTATGCTTTACAATGCTATGACAGTATGTTAGACAGTATGTTATTCATGACCTTCATCTGTTTGTAACAGCATGTTTTGGACAGCATATCTTTGGTTATTTTGCGCAGGCAAATTGTGTTCTGAAGGTGGTGGTGATTCACGAAGTCTATAGTAACTCAGATTGACTGCACTTCAAGTGTCTTCATTTATCTGGTAATAACAAACTCACTGTATTCTCTACATCTTGTGAGTGTCATGGCTTATCAGTCACACAACAGTATTGCTGTTGTAACATCTGATGGTATCAATAGCATAAGTATGAGAATGTGTGTAAAACACATATACTTAAAGAGCAGTGACAGTGTGTTGGGTGTTAACTATAAATTCCTGCATTTGGTCATCCTTGTAACAGTCACATTCACAGAATCATTTGTAGTCTTTGTGAGTTCTTTGGCAACATTGACGATAGGTTTGATCATTACAATGGTTTTCCATGCTTATTATATCATGATACACAGTGTACTGTGAAATTTTTTGTTACTGTCACTCAGGTGACAAGAGAAACTGTGTGGCGACAGGAAGTTTACAAAGCAGCGAAAGAAATAATACAAACAGAATTAGTTATTGTGATCAGTGCCTTCAACAAATTAGTTACTTTTTATCAAATGATAACCATCTGTCAAAAGATCTCGATTGAATGTTCAGTTTGTTGATGATCGGGTATATGTTCTGTCTCAAATGGCTATAACTGTTTTTTAATTTGTCGACAGTTGGACTTTAACTGTTGTTATGCTTATTCACCCGAATATACCACTGAAAATATGGTCTTTTCGATGATAATAAGAAAGAGGACTGCATAACAAAAGAGGGTTGGAGAAAGTGTGGCAGAGGTTGCTGGTTCAGTTAATTGTGTAGTGTTTGCAGACAATGAAGTGTGGCAGTGTAACAAAGAGAGAATGAGAAAACACAAGGTGTGCAGAGAATTCTGAACACACGAAGATATGAGAAGAGTGGCAATCTGGTTATGTCATTTTCTGATGAAGTGATGTCTGTTGGTAAAGTCAGTGCTTGTTGATTTAAGTATTTACCAAGTGGGATGAATGAGAAGATTCAATGAAGAAGACATAATGTATGGACGAGATAATCGGGCAGTTGTCGTTTCAGTTCTTGGATAATTAAACTTCTCTAACTGCTTGATGGATAAGGTGAAACATGAGCATGGAAGTTGTCGAGGTAATTGATCGATCAAAAGAAATACCGCATCATTGTGAACAGGGGATTCTACTGAGAGAAATCTGATAAGGTAGATTATTGTTCTGTATTGCTAAAGTGTTTGTGCAGATAGAGGCGGTTTGGAGTATATGTGAATGGCAGTGTCACATCTATATTTTTGTAGACATTCAATAAAACGAGAGGAAGAGTGATAACACTACGGTTTTCAGTGGTTGATGATAGTCTTCTTGTTTTTGTCTTGATTATCATTCCTGATAAGAGCAGATTGTAAAGTGAAGATTTGTGGAACAGAGACAAGATCTCTGTGGTGGTGATTTGTATCAAATGGTATGCATGGAAACAGAGTAACCCTCTGACCTTGTGTTTGTTCTAAAATCAAAGGGGTTGGTGCTCTTGGAAGTGGGTGCTTCTAAATCAAAGAGGGGTTAGTGTTCCTTGGAGTGGGTGCTCCTAGAGCTGGTGCTCTGAATTTTGGCTAGTAAGGCCTAATAAAATACATATTTACAGTGATTTTTTACCCTTAGGGGTTTTCCACTATAAACCTTGTGTCATGATGTGATACTTGTGCTTTTGGATCTCTTTCCTATCTTATGTGATGTTGCTAACTCTATCTAGTGATCTGCTGCAAATATTAATTACATCAAGTTAAAGTTTTAATTGGTTAAGAATCTTCTTGTTTATATAGATCATTGATTCATCCCCCCTCTTAGTGACCCTAGTATTCCAACAGTTTATTATTATTATTATTATTTTATCTTCTTTTTAATAAAATTAGAGATTTGATTTTCAAATGTGGTATTTGATTTGTATTTTAAAGTTTTCTTAGTAAAGTAAAATTTAATATTTTAAGATATTTCGTTTTGATTTTCAATTATTGATATATTTTATATATTGCAAATCTATAAATTAGAATTTTTAATATTATTTATATTTTAATTATTTAAGTTTATTATAATGGCTTATTTTTTACGTAGGTTTTGAATTTATACAGTAATGTTCAGGTATATTGATAATTCTGTGTTTTTGCGTTTTTATCATAGCTACTACGAGACACGTATTGGTTTCAATATCGGTTTAATACACATTATAGGGTTAGGGGCAGAGCATTACCCCCCCTTTAATGGATTCTTATACATAAAATCTTCATTGCTATATTCTTCGTATTTCTCTTCTTTTTGTTTTTTTGTCTCCTTTTTCTTCTTCTACTTCCTTTTTTGTTGCTTTTTGTTCTTGCTCTTGCTCTCACTCTTGTTTTTGTTCTTGCTCATGCTCTTGTTACTATTCTTCTACTAGTTCTTGTTCTTTTTCTACTTTTTGTGAAGATCTCACTTTCCACAAACCATCCAAGAATTTCACTGATTTGTAGCCTTGTAGGTTAATTTGGTTGAAATCTTAATTTTGCAATAATTCACAAAATAAATCCAGTCAATCTGGAAAAAAGTACCTAGATTTATAGATCTAAGATAGCACTTTCTAGACAAAAACCTTGGTAGCAAATTTGGTGGAAACCCTAATTTTGCAATAACTTTTTCTGCTCAAAATGACACCAAATCTAGACTGTAGTAGGAGAAATATGTATTTGATAAACCCTCGAGAAATTGGAAAAAGATTTCATTGATAATCAGCAGTTGGAGCGAGTTAGGTAGGAACCCTGATGCAACCCTGTTTCTGCAATATGTTCTTGCTTTTTACTTCAATTTCAATCAAAATTGTGGTAGATGCCTCAATCTGACCTTGAAAAACCCTTTATGGTGCCAAGATCATTTTCTTATACGACTAATATTGGAATATTTGAGAAGCAGTATAATATAATAGAAAATATGCCAGTTCCGCGGGACCCCTCCCCTCTATCTATAGTAGCTCGTCCCCCCTTGGTCTCCCGAGAGAACAATAGATGGATGGGCAGAACTATATCCACCCACCGACTCACCCCGGGTGGACATATCTTATAACTACCCACCCACCGCTTGAAGGGGGCAACATCCTTATCTACTTCAAGAGGATGCCTCTAATAATCTCCACTAAGAACAGGATACTCCACTGCCTCGGTTGCCACCCAGGCCTACTTAGATAATTTTAACCCCTAGGAGGACCTGATTACTTATATATGATTATAATAATGATTGTGTAACTTATCCTCAATGCTAATTAATTATGGAGAAACATTAATGGATTCTCATGTTTATATCATGGTGAGAGAAATATCTGTTGAAAGAAGAAACAATAGCTAGAGAATTGCCCTGAAATGGTGCAAGAGGTGAGACACACAAGAACAATGAAGAAATAAGACGTCTGTTTAGAATACTGTACATTTTGTTATTTGTGCCGTCTTACTAGCAACTCTGTGGTTGTCTTGTTTCTGGAACACATTGAGTCATTGACGAACGTGGCTGTCATCTTATCCTTTTGTAGTCTCTGGTATTTAAATAGTGATGCACTCAGAAAAGAATAGATATTTGTACCTTCGTTCTGTATATTCTAATACAAGTATTTGATTAGATTATCTTTGTTAAGTGGCTATTCTGTGGTAAATTTTGTTTTTGTACATATTTCCTTGTTTAGTTTCTCTTACAGTTACAAATGTCACGATTACTAGCCTCCCAAAATGTGATTCGTTCTTTCTAATTTTCTGATCGGGGTATATAGTGGTCATGTCAGAATCTGCTCATTTAGTTTGTTTTTCAAAGTACTTCGTCTCTGTAAGTGGTACATATCATATAGTTTCAAACTTAAATGAGAGGAAAATTCTCTCTACTTATTCAGAAGACCCTTTAGCGACAGAGATTGTTAGGAATTATGTAGGTGACTACTTGAAAGTAAAGATATGCTTAGGTAACAAGTGGTCTTTCTTGATCTTTTACCAGTATTTATGGTTCCAATGTTCCAGTAACAAAAGGAGATTGGGAGGAACAACTGAGATCGCTACTTAGAAGTGATCTAGCTAATAACTTGACTGCCTTGAATTCTTAGTGGTCATTGTATTTTACAAATCCCTTGGGCTGCAATTGATACAAACTGCAAATGTGAACAATACCACAAGTTCTCTTCTTTTAGCAATAACAAAATTTATTTACGACTAGCATTGATGGATCTTCCTCAATCCCCAAGTCAATCATAAGGGGGGCTGCTGCTTTTATGATTTTATCATATGAATCTCAAGATCGAGTGCTTGGTATGTCTGGAGATTTAGTAAGGAGAGAGCCCATTGGGACATACTGAATACCCTATCTTGAAGTCTATGGGATGAAACCATCGATTTAATTAAAAGTCTGCATATGTGAAAGCAAATTGCGGGATTGCTCTTTTTTCCTTTTTACTAGCTGTTACATGGGGGAGATATATATTTTTATCTATAAGAAGGGCAATTCGTCGTAATTAGTCACGAAGATGTAAATGTACTGTCTCCTGCTGCTTGTATCCTAGAACTAATTTTCAGAAAGGGTTTTAATGTATTTCTGGCCTGGCATTCTTTGTTACATCATCTTGAAGTGCTCACAGTTGTTCATTTGTTGATCTTTTCTCAAAATTCAGTAATGGTTTATTTTCTTTCAACTGTGCATTCCTTGCAATCCAGATATATGAGTGCCCACGCTATTGGTCTAAGCCATCCTGGCATTCGTTGTCGCTGCCTTGCAGCATATGGAGATGCTGTTAGTGCTGTGAAATGGTAAGCTTTATCTACCAGTTTATTTGTTTCGGAATACTATGCTGCAGATTCATGTTCTTGTACCTGCTTTTTAGGAGATGTCATCCATTTCTGTGCACTTTGTGTTTAAAAATTTCAGGGCAACTAGACTTGGTAGAGAGCATCATGATGATTTGGCACAATTTATGCTGGGAATGGGTTATGCAACTGAGGCCCTTCATCTGCCAGGGATATCTAAAAGGTATGAAGTTGATTTTAAATTGAGTGCTATTGACAATCTTGTATCCTTTCATCAGCGTGGAAAAAGATGTGCCCATTACTTGAAAGACTAAGATATATTTGGCCAGTTATGCTTTTGTTTGAAATAATCTTCAGTCTTATCATTTAGCTTATATATTTCTTGCACTTTGGATTGTTGTGACAATGGAATAAATGCTCTTGACTATTTGGCAGGTTAGAATTTGACCTAGCCATGAAGAGCAATGATCTTAAAAGAGCACTTCAGTGCCTTCTTACAATGAGCAACAGCAGAAGCATTGAGCAAGATTTGAATCCCATTACAGATAGTACTGGAATTCTAAGCTTAGCAGCTAAACAAGAATTTACTGCTGATGCTGTACAAGGAATTGTTAAATATGCAAAGGAATTTCTGGACCTTATTGATGCTGCAGATGCAACTGCTCAAGCTGATATTGCCAATGAAGCTCTGAAAAGACTCGCGGCTGCAGGTCGTGTCAAGGGAGCATTACAGCCACAAGAATTGCGAGGGCTGTCGCTGAGACTTGCAAATCATGGTGAATTGACACGCTTATCGGTATGTAAAATCCTCTGACCGTATGATTCTTCCTTGACTACACAATAATTGAAACGATTTCTTTATAAAATTTTCAGAACGAAATAGCCTGTTTTTCAATCAATCAATTCTGTAGTATGAACTCTTGTGATTAGTTGTAGCGTGTATTTCGACGGGCCTTGAATCAGCTCCCCTAAAACACATATAGTTTATTTATATTTCTTTAGTATTGTTCCGTTCTCTTTGTTGCAATAGAACTATGAGATTGGTCTTCTTCATAGAAGAGGGGGTAACTTCAAGTTGTATGTTGCGATTCATTCTTCCTGGGAAACTTGCACTCAATGCCGTGCTAAGTTTTGAGGAACCCAAGTGACTGCCTATTAAGGAAGCGTGCATTTCTGAAAAGATCCATTTTCTCAACTGTAAGTTTCAACTTTCAAGATAAGTACACTTTCCTTGGACCCTGTGGAATCTCCTCTCCATGAAAAATAATTGTTTGCATTCTGACCATCTTATAACTATTAATTGAGTTGCTTGGTTATGTTGTGTCCTATTGCCCTTTTAGCTGTACTGTTTGAGTTCAATTGAGTTCCATGACAGAGACCATTTAAGAGAGGGACTTATCATTAGGTTGTGTGAAATTTGTATGCTGCGAGGCTCTCCCATCTCATTTTATAGATGATTTCAGAATTATAGACAAACATCTTGGTGACCCAGCTCTTCCGAAGGCTTTCTCTGTTCCATGATCTATCTTTGCTTTGAGTACTGGCCATTAGATGTTTGGACCACTGCTTGGCTGCTTAATTAACTGCCAATATTTCTTTTTGGTGTGTTGGTATAATCTGATTCTTCTCTTTTAATTGCTCTGGAGTCTGGACTATTAGAGGGTTTCCTTGCACCTATACTACTTTCCTCCAAGCTAGAGTATAGGAGAGTCTCAGCTCTTGCTCATGGCAGGACAGCATACTTTGGATGGTGGTATTCAATCCAGAAGGATAGTGCACCCTCTATACCTTTGGAGGTGAGCTTTTTTAGAGGAGGACCACACTCACACTTACCTTGGGCATTATGGCCCATTCCATAAGGATCACTCTTGCTCTTGCCAGCTTCAATTCTTTGTAGCTTCAGAACTCTCCTCCACTACATTTATCTTGTTGGTCAACATGCCACCCTTGACTATAACTTGGGCTGATTTTAAAGTAGGTGGCTTCTGGCCATCCTTTCTTGTGTTAGGGTAAAAGGTGAGTGGGAATGCCATAAACTGAGGATATTTGGCTCTTAGAATCATATCCCAGCTGGTTTTCATACATCCTATCTGTGATTTTAAGATTAACTTGCAATCTGCACTGTAGGATTCTTATCGAATCCATAGTCACATAACATAAAAAGAGTTCATGAGCAAATACTTGGGTTATAACATTAACCTTTTGTTTGTAGAAATATGTCGTTGAATTGAGTAATATCTTCTAGCATACCAATGTTTTGATGTATTATAATATAACTAAACAAGTGGACCATGAGCATCATGTAGTCCATCTAAAACTTGGTCCATTGCTATCTTTCTGAAAGCAATCAGTCCAGGGTGTAGTATGGTTTATGTGTATTAGTTAGTATATGCCTTTTCCAGTGATCTGTGTATGTAACTTTTAGTTCAAACGTTGTTGGGGAGAGGATCTAGTGTCGAATAATTGAGTTAATTAATACTAGGAGTCTGGCAACTGTTCTGCTGAATCAAACTTGACATATTGATTTCATTTTGAAACAGCTTCGGTAATAGAATCATCATATTTCGAAGACTTTTTTTAGGGATTAAGCATATTGAATTTGTAAATCATAAGATAGAGATAGCAGTCATTCATTGTTTTTTCTCTTATGGGCGTGTAACAAAGGCAGACAGACACTGCAGTTCACCTTACTTTATGTTATTGTGCACCACATGGTGCAAAATTGCAAATTAATCGAGTCGCCACACTGTGATTTGTTCTTTTACATTAAATAAGAACTTAAAGCATAAGTTGTTGAAAGTATTTTCCGTAAGCTACCGACTATAACTCTTTAATCTAAACTTGTGATATTTGTCTCAGGTCTTGATAAACAATATGATAACATCAGGTTATGGCCGGGAGGCAGCATTTTCAGCTGCATTGTTAGGTGATAACGCTCTTATGGAAAAGGCTTGGCAGGAGACAGGAATGTATGCAGAAGCAGTGCTGCATGCTCATGTATGTATACTTCCAAGCATCATTAGGGTGATAGTTCTGATTATCTTCGTTATGTTTTCCTTTGCAGCCTGTATTTTCCCATACGGAACTGACAATCTAATAGTATTTCTTTGCCTTGTAACTCTAAGATTTGAAGTTATGTTAAAACATAATTTTCCTCATCACCATGCAGGCCCATGGTCGTCCATCCTTGAAAAACTTGCTGCAATTGTGGAACAAGGCTTTACAGAAAGAACTTGAGAATGTTTCAAGGAAAAATAGATTGGCAGACTCCGCAAATGCAATTCTTGCTGGTTTAGAAAAAGAACCAACATTGGAGAACTTGATTCATGTTAAGAAACATCCGCTGATAGAAATAGTTCCACCCGGAATGTTGGCTTCATCAGTAAATATACCAACCACCACGAAGCCTGTTGCGACCATCCAAAGTGGTCAACAAGTAACTAAACCATTGCTGTTGGAAGCACCTCCAGCTCCAAATGTAAATGGGATTCCTCTTGCTAATGTGACTTCAACTGGTAATGTGACTCCACCTATAACTGCGGCTCCAACTCTAATTGTGACCCCATCTGTGACTGTGGCCTCGACAGTGGCTATTGACCCAACAGTAGCTATGCCACCAACTGTGGCCGCAGCCCCAATGGTGGCTGTGGCTTCAACCCCAATGGTGGACGTGGCTCCAACTGTGGCTGAAGCCCCAACTGCAAGTGAAGCTCTTGCTGTAAGTGTAACAACTACTGTAGGTGCAAACTCATCAACTGAGGTATCTGCTTAATGCTTTTCGTTTCAGGGACACCAGTTTTTGCACTTTAGTCTTCTAACATGCAGTTCTAAGGGTGTCATCTTGTGTTTTACTTTCTGCCAGTTATAAAGTTGATTTGTATTTTTATTGCCTACTGTATATTATGTAATTCTTTGAGGACTTTGAGAATCTGTTGCTTTTAAAAATTCCTGCCTTTTCCTAGGGCAAAATTTGTATGATGTATCCATTCTTGGCATTTTCCATTTATTGAATGACACAATTTTCTCTATTTCCTCTTTCGTTTTTTGCACAATCTGGAAAAAGTTGAATACTTGGAGCCTGGAGGCACAATGTATTGTGACACTACAAGTAGTCTATCATATTTTTATTAAATATGGAGACTTTATGGCATAGGTATTGGCTCCATAAACGAGCTTTCAGCAAATAAAATAAAATACTAAACTGCAACATTTTTTAGTTACATATAAGTTTCAGTCTAATAATTTTCAAACCCTGTTGAGGTCCTACAAAGTTATACTTCTAATTGAATGTAAATTGTCATCATCAATCACATAGTTATATCTCTAATGGAAACTCGTATCATATTCTATGGTCTGTTTATATTGAATTTAATTGAATTATCAATTCTCGAGACATTTGACATTTTGGATTGCCTTTTGCTTTTGGTTATTTTGATCCTTCTATTGATAATTCTAGTATATGTGCATTGAGAAACAAGAACTTTGCACAACCCCCAAATAGTTCAATCCTCAAGAACTCCATTGGAGTACATGCTATGGACATTTTTCTTAAAGCCTTTGCATGTCACATTATATTTCACTTTGCAACGGAATGAATGTAAAATAATAATAATTGAATTTCAATTTTCTAACACTGTTCATGAAAAATGAGGCCCATGGGACTAGGATTTATAAAAAAAAAGGGATAGCAGGAGCTGGAATACCCAAGAATGGACAATTTCTCTAAATTGAAAAACTTTCAAGACAAAAAGTAGAAAAGGTTTTTAAAGGTTCCTATAATAGTTCAATGATATTTGTGGGTGTGGAGAAATAGACTCTTAAATAAATGTAATAAAGTAATAATAAACAAACCACCTTGTATAAAGCATTACGTTAGAAATATGTACTTGAATAGACATGCAAACAGAATTAAATATTAAGTAAATGCATATTATGAAGCCAGAGACAAATGTGATTGTAGCAAAAGATTTCTAACCAGAAACTGAATATGAATTCAAGATGGGTACTAAGAAAATTGTGACGTGAGTTCTACGATTACCCAGGTTCAGTCCATGCTTGTATGTTTAATCTGTGACTCATATAAATGCCCTCAACTACAAATTGACCTTGATGTCTGCATATCTTGTCCCTGAAAAATAATAAATTTACTCACGTGATGTTTATAACTATTATAATCAAAAGCCACCTCTATTGATGAATCTTTGCAGAGCTTGCTATGCAAGAATCTCTGCCTTAATAAGCCCTTGATCTGATTCAATAGTTTTGATAAATATTGGAAGATAACATGCAATTGACACTATATTGGTAAGGGTAACTTGGAAAGTGGATTAAGATCAAAACTGTAGAGAGCTATGCAATGATTTGGTGTGATACTATGGTTTTATTTATTTTTTAACAAACAGACAATGCTATTAGAATAGCTATTAGAGGATGATGCAATGGCAGGGTATGGAGTGATTCTCTAAGGCTAATTTGAGGTGATGAGTGATCCTAGATGTGTTGTCATTAAGGATTGCACTGTAGTTGAATGTAAACTCAGCTCTCTTGTGAATCATGGGATCATCCTCAGGTTGTAGGTGACCTATGACAAGGATGAACCTCCAGAGAGGGCCAGTTCCCTTAAAATGCCTTATCTGCACTTGATGTGAAAAGGGATAGAAAGACTGCTTTGAAATTGTAAACCAATAGCCCTACGAGGTGATGCACCAAATTTGGATATGAAAAACTACTAATTTGATTCACAATCTGATTCAACAGAAGCCAAGATTTGTTCACAACTCAATTCAAACCACATAATACATAAATATTTCATATGGCTGGTTTTCTATGTTTACTTGAAGGAAACAACGTTTCACAACTTTAACTTATTGAGAACAATCAAACATGACATACAACCTTTATTACTCATGAAGTTTCTTGCTTCTACATTTGATTGAATCAAAGAGAACATACATAATAAGGGACAAGAAGATGGAGAATAAAGAATTGCTTCTTTTTTATTGGAAATGAAAGGAATTTGCTGTTACAAACTAAAAATTGCTTCTAAAACTGAAAAATAACTTTTGAAATTCGAGTTACAATATTTAATACTGTGTTGTGTATTGAAAGAAAAGAGAAAAGAACTAAGAAAAATGGAAGTACATAAGAAGTTTTATAGAAATGAAGTCTTCTTCTCCAATTGGAAATGAACTGGAGTTGACTCTTGTGATTTGCATGAAATCTTCAAAATCTACTTCGACTGCTATTGAGTTGACCTTGTTCTCTCTCAATTTGCACGATGTGATCTCCTTCGTTCGTGCATCTTTGAATATCATGCAAAAAAGTCTTCAAATTGCCCCAAATTAACTGATAATGGGCCCAAAATCTCTCTTAATTGATGTCACACCTAGGTGGGGCCTTCAACTGGACCAAAACTGTTGCTTTCACATCATAATTCCCCAGGCTTCAAATTGCAGCATAAAAACTCCGCCTTTGACTTCTCAAATCGACCCTTGAACTAATTGCATGATGTCTTAACTGACTGGCGGTCTTCAAGAAACAAGGGGTTGGATGCAACTTATTTTATGTAAATAGGACACCTTAATTGGTCCTTAAAGAGAAATTTAAGGCTTGAAAGTACTTATATGCATGGATACCTATTGGGCAGGTAAAAATTGCAACTCGGAGTCTAAAATTGCTTTCTAAACATTCTCAAACTACCACTTTGCTGATCATAAATATCCTTCTCTTCTTGTTTGATGACTGTCGTCTGATTTCTTTATTAACATAACCTGCATGTAAAATGATCACTCTTTCCATTGAAGATGTGAGAAAATATGCATATGAACATCTACTTGTGATGCCTAATTCTTACCTCTATCAATATTGAGCATCTTCAATGAACCTTATGATATCACATACCTATGTTATGGCCTTTTCCTTGTTATTATGTATGGTGTACAACTAACCCTGCCTTGCCATTTCCACTTGAACAAGGGTTTGTGCCAGGAAAGGAGACCTCAAAGGGTGCATTGATTGCACATGAAGTTCTGCATTCCATCAAACACCACAAGTTAGAATCAATGATTATCCACTTGACATGCTCAGAGCATATGACAAAGTTAAATTGAAAGTCTTGCAACAGGTTCTCATCAAATTTGGCTTCTCATCTAAATGGGGTAAATGGATAATGGTATGTGTGCTAGGTGTGAAATTTTTAGTTCTCATAAATTGGCAGCCTTGTCGCTTTTTCTCTCCTTCACAGGGAGTTAGGTAGGGAGATCCATTGTCTCCATGCTTGTTCATCATTTTAGCCGAGTGTTTGAGTCATTCTATTGCAACCAATCATAATTATAACTTGTGGAGAGGTATTAACATTCCACACTCACAAATTAAAGTTATCCATGCCTTATTTGCAGATGACACAATCTTGTTTGGAGAGGCTTCTATGAGAGAAGCTCACACCATTTAACATATTTTGGATAGGGTGACAGACCCAAAAATAAATGTTGTCAAATCATTTTTTTACCAGAATTGCTCTTTTTTGGTCTCATTGAGAATAAATGAGTATCTTGGATTCAAGTAGGAGCCTTTGCCGAACAAATATCTTGGTATCCTCCTATTTGTAGGCATAAATAAGAGTTCATTTTGGGATCCCATTACAAACTCTATTCAAACGAACATATCTTCATGGAAACTTTTTGGCTGTCTCTAGTAGGAAGACTACTTATGATTAAAGTTGTATTGGCTAGCATCCCAAACTATATCATATCTATTCTAACCATTCCAGAAGGGATATTGTCAGGCATAGAGTCAAGAATGAAAAGTTTTCTCTGGAAAGGAAACATAGATCCTAAAGAAAAGATATATCTTCTCTCTTGGTTTAAGGTTTTTTTAGCTAAAAGTACCGGTGGTGTGGGGATCCATAAATAGGAATTTAGAAATAAGGTTCTAGAGGCGAAACTAGAATGGAAAATGTTTTCTAGCAATAACTCTAAATGGGCAACAATTTTGAGAGACAAATATCTCAACTTAGAGGCACCAGAGAGGATCTTCACTACCCTTAATTGATCCGTAGGGTCCAATATGTAGAATTTCATGATGAGTTGTAGAGGGGTGTTTCTCCCGCATCTTACATTGATTATTCATGATGGCAAGAACGCTGCCTTCTGGGAGGACTCTTGGAATGGATATCTGCCATTAAAAAATCTGGTTTCTCTATCCCAGACAAGGGAAATTCTTAAAATAGCATTGGGAACTGAAGTTACATACTACTACATTAGGGATTGTAGCGGGGTAAAAATGCCATTTGGAAACACCTCTTAGGCACCCCCATTCCTATAAATTAGAAAACCATTCTTAAAAAGGAACTCAATCAGAGACTCCTCTATTACAAAGAATCCTTAGGTCGCCTAATTTGGTCTCATTTGGCCTCAAGGGGCTATTTAGTCAAACAAGCATACACCATTCTAAGGAATTTGACAAATACCATAAAATCAAGAGGGCTCACACTTTGCTGGTCAAATGTTGGGTTCCCAAAGGTGGGTTCCTTTGCATGGTTTGTCCTAAAAGGTAGAATTCTCATGAGTGACAGACTTGCACATCTTGGAAGCACCTATCTTCACATGTGGGTTATGTGAATCAGAACCAAAAACAATAAAATCACTTACAACTTAATTGTCCTTTTGAAAGCTCCTTCTAGTCATGGCTCCAAGATAAACTACATTGGTACAGACCCCTTAATATGGAACTTTCAGGTGTATGAGTCTCGAACTCTCCTCCATTAGAACTTGTTTTTCACAGTAATTTGGAAGGTGGCCCTGCCACTTTATCTGGAATATTTGGTGAGAGCGAAACCGACACATATTTAGAAATGAGAAGAATAGTCTTGAATTTATCGCCCACAAAATTGAAGTTGCAATATCAAAATCAGTTAATGCATACTGCATCAAGAAAAAAAGAATAGACTCTTGCTTTAAATCAGAAGATGCAAATATTTTCTCAGAATGGAAACACATCTCTTCCATTCAAAGCCAACCTTCTAAATAATAAGCCAAAGAAAATTAACAGGGCATCAAAAAGCAACCTGGGAATCTCAGGCATGGGCTATGTCCAGAGGGGCTCTAAGAAAGTAATAATTATTGCCCTTGCTGTGAGAGTACCAAATCTCACAAATAATGTAGCAGAGGCAAGGACCCTAGTGACCGAGTTAAAGCTAGCTATTAGATTAAAAGTGACCAATCTAGTGATTGAAGGGGACTTTCAAAATATTACATCAACATTCGAGAGATTTGAAACACCAAATTGACGAATTAACTAGATCCTTTAAGAATTTTGGGTCTGCTTGTCGTGTTTAGCTAACTGTCAATCCTCCATTGTTTTAGAGAAGCCAATACAGTTGTGAATGTCCTTGCCAACAATGGTTGTCTCCTTGAAATAAATGAAGAGTCTATCTTTAAAAAGGAAATCTTGGAGGATCCCTCATTTTTCCACCTCATTTGTAATGACTCCATTCTCTGATTATCTTTGTTTTTGTCGGTCACTAGCCTTGGTATACCTCTTTTGT
>MU228288.1:1290405-1314838 GCA_018584345.1 Thuja plicata | reverse complement strand
CACACACACACACACACACACACACACACACACACACACACACACACACACACACACACACACACACACACACACACACACACACACACACACACACACACACACATCTTTCTTATTACCAAGTTGGCTCACTTAACCAATATAACACAGTCGGCTCTCAATAAAAAATAGAATTAATAATGCAAAGAGTAAATGTAAAGTCAACGCTCTAACATAACCAAAATATAGATTATCCACAATCATAATCCAACTTCGCTTTCCAGGAGTCCACGACATACTCCCCAAATCATCGCTATTATCCAATTGCTTTGTCTCAATGTTCTACTATTGTCGCATGTCTTCAAATCTCTCTAACTCTCTGTAATCGTCACCAAAATCAAATCAATCTTAGATGCAGGTCATACATACCCCATAGTATCTTCCTGTAAGCTCGCACGTCATAACTCATCGATCCCAATCTTTGATACCCAAAATAACTCTGTATTTCTACTTTTGTACTTAGTCAATTCCAGAATTGAATCACCAAAACTTAACTTCAATTCAATCAAACAATATGCCAGATGTGTTTCCAGAAATGACAACCAAAAATTGATTCATAACATACAAAAATGATCACTTGCCAACATGGCCACTATGCCCCCTTCTGCAAACAAAGAGAAACTCCTAAAGAATAGGGTTTCTTGATGAAAACCTAAACTTTATCATATCAAACTTGAGTTTGACTCATGTTGCATGGACAAAGGGTTTGATTACTTGGTATATTACATCGAAATGCAACTTTATACTCTTGACTCTTCATGCTACGTGGAAAGCTTCTTTCCCTTTTAAATTTCAATTCCTTCCAACACTATGCATGTGTATCTCTTGACATAATTTCTTTTTTTAAACCTTTTTTAGGGCTTTGAAAAAAATAAAAGACCTTATTTATCTTTTACTTATTTGACACATCAATATAAGGCCTTGGAAGTGACATTTTCCTTTCTATATCATATCAAGACCATCAACCTCTTACCAAAAAGACAAAAAACTTTATGTGAGGCATTTTTGAACTAAAGGGGAAAAATTGGTAACAAGATGACTTCCCTTTTCAAATGATCTAAGGGCTAATGTCATTTTTTATAAGTCAACATATAATGATTATTTAAAATTGAGCTAGTTTGGGATTTGGGGTAATATATGAATTTTGAACATGAGGGTTACATCCAAGCCACATAATTGACATTGTCATTTTTTATCTTGAAGATTTGACTCGGATATATTTAATAATCTAAAAATTGAAAATTCTTTAAGTTGGGTTTGAGCTATACTTTAGATCGTGAATTGCAAATTAAGGCCAATAGAATGCCAAATCAATTAAAATAATCTTCTATGACTTACTTGAGACACCCACACAAAGTGGTATAAATTGAAGGATAAAAGAATAGGTATACACTTTTCACCTTTCCATTTCCCCCTACTATCGTGCATATTTGACTAGACATGTGCAAGCATATCAAGTAAAAGGAAAAAGACACACAATTAGGAGTAGATAACTAGAGCCATGATCTATAGCTCACTTGTGAACTGAACATAAAGTGAGAAAGGCATAATATATCACCGTTGATTTTGTGTGTGGTGTTTGAAATTGCATACTCTTGCAATTTCATCTTTTGTCTTATATCCATTCCCTTAGCATCTGTAGGCTCATTTCAGTCCCTTGCATTGGTCTTTTCCATTCTCAAGATGCTAAACATTCTCTTTCAGCAACTAGCTTTTTTGCATTAGTTTGTATTAATCTTGTGTTTCCCCTATGAGACATTTTTTTAAACATAATTTGTTTTGACACTAGTGCCTAGTATAGACATCCACGCATTGCACTAGTGCATCGTGACATTATATCGTTCAAAGGTTATTTGTAATGTTTTGTCACTTGTCACTTGCCTAAGTTAGTGGAAATGACTCGTCCACCCTTTCTTTTCCCTCTTCTTCTTCCTTTTAAATATTTCATATTCACATAATATCTTTTGATGTTCTCTTGAACTCTCTTTGGGATCTTTGGATTATCTTGTTATCTTGTTCATGCACAACTCTCTTATATTCTCTAATTTGGCTTCTTCAAGCCTTGCGGGTAATATCTATCTTTTTATCTTGTGCCTTCAGAATCTTTGGATTTTATCACATTCCTTATCAAATTGTTCATGGTTTTACCTATCTATTTATCTTTTATCTACATGGTTGGTTACTATGGAGGTGGAAACAACAAAGTAGAGACTTGATTTCGGAAAATCCCCAAACAACCTTAACCATGTTTCCTCTTTTCTTGTTGTGTGTAGGTATTTCAAGGGTATTGAACCATACAAAGGTTCTCTTGTGCTTGTTCACTTGTTTATTGTTCATTTCTTTTATTTAATCTTTCATATATTGTTTAAATAATTTCCATTTTTTTGTTATCTAACATTTATTTGCATTTTGTTTCTAGGCTTTGTAGGTTAGACGGAGTATTGAGTTGGGTTTTATTTATTTCTGAGTATTCTCTGTTTGCAAGCCATACAAATGGTAGTGCTATGTACAAATTTGTGTGCATCACGTTGGTATCCTTGATCCAAACGCTCATACTTGTAGTAAATATTCTCTCTCAGTATTTTTTATTTTTGTAGATATTATATTATATTTATTCTTTTATTGATATATATTTTCAATAGATTACTTTCATTTAAGCATTTTAACTAGTCATATATATGCAAATGTATGTGGTGAAATTGGCTCTCAACATAACATAGTTTTCCTTTTGACAGAGTCACATTTCCTGCATTACACTTTGGCGAAACCAACATTTGACACTTATTTGATGTTGTGGTTCACTATTACATTTTGGTGAACCCAACCTATTCCAACTTCACTTTTCTATCATGGTTAACCCCATTACATTTTGGTGAACCTACCAGTCACTACTTTTGTTTTGTGGTTCACTCTAGTGAACCCACCATTGTACTCTTTGTTATTATTGGAAGAGTTCTTAATAGTTTAAAAAGGGATATAAAAAATTCTCTTTTACAATTTATTTCGGGGCATGCCCCACCATTCCATCCCATCAAAGTAGAAATAATACACTGGCTCTTACTCAACTTGTTTATGCATTTCTTAAATTTAACTTTTTACTTTTCAAAATGAATTTACTATATTATTTTATTAGTTTAGTTTTTAGTTTTATTAAGTGTTAATGATGTTCCTTTTCATGCATGTGACGGTGAATTTGTTGTTCCTATGTCACTTTATGCTTGTGATCCCTGTCATGAGGTTTCCCTTACTTCAAATGACATTTCATCCCAAAAGGATGAAATCATTGATACTTTCTTAATGTTACTCTACCCTCTTTACATTCTAATGCACTTCCTTCTAGAGATGTTACATTAGTGAATGAGGAATCTCATCTCACATCAGATCCCCCACATTAATATTGAACATATTCCTTAGAATTCTTTTTTCAAATAATTTGTCTAAAAGTCCATAATAAGTTTGTTAATGTGATTGTTGTCTCTGGTGTTCCTGATAAACCTACACGACCAATAATATATGTTAGTGGAGATACTTGAGAAAATAAATTGATACATGTTTAAGGTGATCCTTCTATGGTTCAACCTTAGAGTTTTTATTTGAAACATTCTCATTCGATAACTTCTAAGAAGTGTGCGACTACTAATTATAAAGTAGTAACCCAAACTTGTCATACTAGAAGAAATAAAAAAAAACATTAATATTCCAAAATCTCTCCCACCTTCTCAACCTATTCTTCCATGTGCTCTTAAGCTTCTTGATCAGAGTACGATCTTAATGAGAAACTTCTTGTTACTTATGTTAAGAGCTCTCTTTGGAACCTTCTTCAAATTTCTCTTATTTATCATGAAATGCTTTAGGAAGTTCTATAGAAGATCCTTGTTCCATATTTTTCTAGATCAAGTGATGGAAATTATTTTATGGATTCTATGTGCTTTGATAGTATAGATATTATCCATCAACATGAACTTCCTCTTCCTAAAGTATAGAATTGGGTTGATCCATTAATGATAATTGTTTATGTAAATATTTTGGTATTCAATGCATTCTCTTTAAAACCAATTTTCCACTCAATGTTTGTAGCTTTGATCTTCTACCTATGGTTGAAATTTATCCTAATTCTCTTGCTTCTACATCTTTATATATTTATAGGTTTGATAATGTTGGTGGACAAGATCAAGATACAATAATACTACCTTTGGAGCTTGGATCTTTTATTTATCCTCCGTGGTATAGTAATTTCTACTGATTACACTGATTACCATATAATATTCTTCTTGGTAGGCTATGAATTCACATTATGGGTGCAATGTATTCTACCTTTTATCAATCTATCAAATTTGTTCATGATAATCAAGTAGTTATAGTAAAGACCAAATCTTAATCCTTTTTCTATTGTCAATGGGCTGAAGCAACTCATTCTTTAAATTTTATTCCTTCATTATCTTTAAATCTTGTTACAACACCATTAGTTTCTAATCTTGATGATGATGCTAACTCGTGTTCTTCATTATTTTCTAATACATGAACTAATTTGGGACTCATTTGACTTTGGAGAATCCTTTATTGGTTAGTATGAAGTCAAACTCAGTCACCTTGACATCCCCAAAAAATCATTTACAACTACTTCAAAGGATGATTACTCTTCTATATCATGTGATAATGTGAGCAATAATTGCATTTATACTTCTTATTTTTTTAAGCCTCACAATATTGATTCTCTCACATTCAAATTTTGGGAAAAAATGTGGCCTAGGATTTGAAATTATTTATAAGGATGGATAAAAAGGAAATGGTCTTGGGGGTATACACCAATGTGTTAAAGGCCTTTCTAGTACTGACACCACACTCTTTATATTATGTTTATGTTACAAACTATCTCCCTTTTCCAGATCCCCTCCTCCATTGTTTGATGTTTGTAGTCTTCTTCTTGTGAGTAGGCATGCCATTTTTTAGAATAAAAACAATTGATTCTTGCTTCACATCCTCTATCTAAGCAAGATCATATCTCTTTACAACTTCTAAAATCCCATTTGATTAAGGTTCCTTCTACACATAATAAATATCATAAACACTATATAATACAATTTCTTTGGCTATTCTGCCAATGAATGTTAGAACTTGAAGAATAAAATACAACAAATCCTTGAATGAGGTGCCATCAGTTTCTATCTATTGACACACTAGTTTCCTCTTCTTCACACACCAAGTGAAATATAGGTTTACCTCTATCCTATTCATTCTATATGATAAAAATTTCTTATGAGGTTCTTACACCTCCCTTCTTTTATTCTATTGCTTCTCACTATGTGACACTTGTAACTTTAATTGTTCATTTCCATTTATGATTGTGTAGTCTTGCATGAAACCAAACTTTTTATATGGTAACAACACAATAGTATTTAGCATGTTTGTCCTCACCCATGACAATGGGGGCAAGGAAAACTTGTCTTAGAGGTGTGCGTCCCTCTTAAGGATTCACTCTTTCATTTTTTCCCCTTTTCTTTTCTTTCAAATATCATAATAAATTACACATGCTAATATTTTAAGGGGAGCATATATACTACTCACTTGTGCATTCTTATATGCACCTTGTCTATTTTTGGTGATTATTTATTTTTTGCACAATATGGCGATTATCAAATTTTTCATTCACTGTGGTGATTATAGATTTTTTCCTCATGTTCTATTTATCAAAATATTTTCCTTTTATTTTTATCAAAATCTATTTATCTTGTAGTATCGTTCCCTCTAGGGTAGGGCTGGTTTCATATAATCTAGTGGCAATTTTTCCTCTACAACAAGATCAGTTCCATATAATCTAATTGTGGATTGTTCTCTAGAGAAAATTGGTTCCATATATGCTCCTAGTATTATTATTTACGTTACCCCTAGTGATTTAGCAAGCTAGTGATGAACTATAACTGATTGAATATTTGAAGATGATAAGTTGATGATCACCGAGCTGCAAAAGTGAATGCAAGACATTAAATCAGTTAATGTATTGTATTTTCATTGATGTGAACTTGATATAATCTGATTTTTCATACACATATTGTCATAAACTTGAAGAGACCAAAGAGAAAGTTTATGTGGTCGGTAAAACATAAAAGTTTTGTATACACTGAGTGACAGTAAATACTGACAAATAATGGACACCGACAAACAATGAACACCAAGCAATTCACAGTGTATACCAAGCACTACAGTAACCGAGCAAGTGTTACCGAGAAAGAAATATTTACCGATCATAACTGAAGTTTTCACCGAGCACAACTGAAGTCAATGACCGAGTTAACTGGAGTTAATGACTGATCAAAACTAAAGTTAAAGAACGAAAAAATACTTAGCTGTCAAGAGCTATATTTAGGGATTGACTGATTGATTGATTTATTCTTAACGATCAATTAAACTAAAGCATTAAAGAGATTTAAAGCACATTTTATTCCTAGTTATCAAGGAGAGATTTATGAAATAAAACTATAGCAAAGCTTTACGGGATAAAGAAAGCATGGCAATTTTTACGGATCAAGAAGTGATCTACGAAAAAAACAAGGAGATTGAGTGGCTAATAATCTCTATATAAAGAGACAAGTAATTCATTGGAAAAAAATAATTCTGAATATAATTCTGGTGAAGATAGAAGTCTTCTGCAGATCTGATCATACAAGCTGAAGAACAGAGCCAAAGGAATTCGGCAGACACTGAGCAACAGAGGGCAGAACATTCACCGAGCAGAAAGAACAAAGAAAGAAAGAAAGAAAAGGAACTTAAGTGAACATTGATTAGAGAGGTATTATGGGACTATCAATAGATCTAAATATTTGCAAGTTAAAGTTGTATTTTTGAACAAATCATTTACTATATCAGTTTAACCATTGATTCAGAAAATCTCTTAACCGAGTGGGATTTAACAGTCCTTATTGTATTGAGATACTCAAGAGTATCAAAAGGTTTTCTTGTTGAAAACATAGTGAGTGCTAGGTCAAAAGATAAACTGTTGGTTTTAAATCCTCTAACAAGGTCGCACTTAACAGTGTGTTGTAACCATTAACAGGGTTGGCTCTTTACCGAGCTCACTTCAAAAGAGTGAAAATTTTGGGTTACCGGTCGCAAGTGGTTTTTCCCTTAATAGGGTTTCCACATTAAAATCTGTGTCAAATGTGTATTTCTTTATTTGCATTGATATTTTTCTTTACACATTATTGATACTGGATTGGTCATTTAATTGTAAGTTTATTTGCTGCTACTCGGTAAAGTCTAGAAAAGATAAACAATATATCTTACCGAGCAGTTTATATTTGTTAGAATTATTTATGGCACACATCTTGATGGATTGAAATATAACTGAGGTAATTATAATTGAGATATAAGTTTTTGGTTGGATCTTTTAGAATTATTTAAGGCCCCTGATTCACCCCCCCTCTTAGTTATTCTAACAATTGGTATTAGAGCTTTGGTGCTTGGAAGAAAAGTTTAAAGGGACTTAAGATAAAGATCACAAGATGAGTAAAAGGAATGTGCCTAAGTTGAACAAAGACAACTTTGGATCATGGAAAATCAGGATAAGACTTCATCTATCACGTATTGGAAATGATGTCACACAATAATTGGATACTGAATACGTTGCACCTACTGGACCTCTGACTGTTGATCAATTAAGAGAGAAACATGAACACAATTCTATGATGATAGAAATTGTTTCTTCATTATCCAATATTGAATTTGAAGATGTGAAATCATGTACGTCTACAAAGAAAATGTGGTACAAACACAAGCTAGTACATGGAGGAGATGCAAATGTGTTGAGAGCTAAAGCTGAAAGCCTAAGAGGAAAGTTTGATGACCTGAAAATGAAACAAGGAGGGAACATCACTCAGTACAGTGATAGAATCAAAGAATTTGTTAATGCTATCCATGGAGTAGGAGTACTTGAGGAAGAAATAGTTGTAAGTAAAATTCTGAGAACCTTACTGCCTGTTTATGCTATTAGAGTATCTGCAATTCAAGAAATGAGAGCAGTAGAAAATAACAATGTTTCTCTTGATAGTTTGATTGGTAAACTTATTTAATTTGAGATGAACAACTATGACAACAATGTCTTACCAACTATTGAGTCTCCATTCAAATCTTCTCTGAAAATAAGAAAATCTAGTAACAAACACACTATGAGAAATGATAGTGACAGTGATAGTGATGAACAAGAACTTGATGAACTTGAAGCACTAATGGCTAGGAGACTACATAGAGGTAAATGAAGATATAAAGGTAAATTACCATTGGTTTTCTTTAATTGCAAGGAAATTGGAAATTTTACTGCTAGATTCCCTAACAAGAGAAAGGATGAAAGAAACAATGACAGATCTTATGAAAATAAGTATGAGAGAAGTGATGACCGAGACTACAGAAGCAATCGACACTCTAACAAAAGAGATAACCGAGATTACAAGGACAAAGGTAAGAAGGCTTGTTACCTGGTTGAGAACAAAGCTGAAAATTCTACTACTGATTCTGATAAAGATGTTGAGGTAGTATTTGATGCTATGACGGATGATTTAGATGAAGAAGAAAGGTATGTTGAAACTGCACTCATATCTAAAGTTAGAAAAAATGATGTCTGGATTATTGATAGTGGCTGTACTCATCACATGCCTGGAGATAAAGAAAAGTTTGAAACTTTTGAATATTATAATGGTGGATCAGTTAGGATGGGTAATGACTCACCTTACCCAGTTGAAGGAAAAGGTACCATAATGTTGAATAATCTGATCAAATGTGAAAATGCATATTGGGTGAAAGGACTTAACTATAATCTATTAAGTGTTTCACATCTGAACAACACAGGACACCGAGTTGCATTTGAGAACAAAAGGCAATGATATATAATGAAAAAGGAAAGTTGATCGGTACTGGTGAACAAACATAATGTAATCTATTCTATCTTGATGATATTGAGACCACTTGTTTATTGGATAGAGATGAAGACGTTTGGTTGTGGCATAAGAGGTTATGTCATGTGAACTTTGACAACATGGTTAAGATAAGTAAGAAAAGAAAAGTAAGAGGCTTACCGAGTATTTCAAAACCTGACCATGTTATGTGCAAGAATTGTCAAATAGGAAAAATGACAAAGTCTAGTTTCAAAAGAAAAACCTACACATCTAATGCTATTATAGAGTTAGTCCATACTGACTTATATGGACCAATGAGAACAAAGAGATTTATGGTGATATATACTTTATTCTATTTGTTGATGACTATTCTAGGATGATGACTGTTATGTTCTTAAAAGTGAAATCTGAAGCATTTAAGATGTTCAAATGGTATAAAGCAAAAGTTGAAAAACAAAGTGGAAAACAACTGAAATGTTTAAGATCAGATAGAGGAGGAGAAATTATTTCAGATGAATTCACTAACTTTTGTAATGAGCATGGGATTACAAGACATGTTTCTGCACCAAGAACACAACAAAATGAGATTGCTGAAAGGAGGAATAGATCAATTGTTGATTATGCCAGAACATTGATGATTGAAAAAGGCATCACACAAACATTCTGGAGAGAAGCTGTAAGTACTGCTGTCTATACACTAAATCGAGTTCAATTAAAGAAAGACACCAATAAGACACCTTATGAGCTACAGTATGGATACACACCAAATGTGAGTTACTTTAGAATTTTTGGAAGTTAATGTTATTTATTGAAAGATGATAGAAATGGGAAAATTGAATCTAAAAGTGATGAAGGAATATTTCTAAGATATTCTACTAAAAGAAAAGCTTATAAATGTCTGAACAAATCTTCTAAAAAATCATTGAAAGTGCAAATGTTAAAGTGGATGAATTTTCTAAGAAAAATGATGAGGAAAGCAGAAAAGAATCAAAATATTATAAAATATTTGTCTACATTGAAGAATCAGACACCTTGCCCGAGCGACAGAGCAATGCAACTGAGAAATAGGCTGCACACATCGAGAATCAGGAAAATGCTCACAATGCTGAACCGAGTGATAATGAAGATCACAATGATGATCAAAATGAAGATCAAAATGAAGATCAAAATGAAGAACATAGATATGAACATGTACTTGCTAAATATGTCAGAAAATACCATCCACAAGACCAAATCATTGGAGACAAAAGAGCTGGAATGAGAACAAGAAGTAAGTCACTCAACAATAGATGTTTGATTTGTGATTTTGAGCCTAAATTTGTTAATACTTCACTTGAGAATAAAGAACGGATTAGTGCAATGAATGAAGAGATTGAACATATCGAGAAGAATAAAACATGGACATTAGTACCAAGACCAAGTGACAAAAATGTCATTGGCACCAAATGGATTTTCAGAAACAAACTGAATGAGAATGGAGAAGTCACAAGGAACAAAGAAAGACTAGTATGAAAAGCGTATGCATAAGAAGACAGTATTTACTATGGAGAAACCTTTTCACCCATTTCTAGACTAGAAGGAGTAAGAATTCTACTTGCTTATGCTACTTTCAAAGGATTCAAAGTATACCAAATGGATGTTAAATCTACATTTCTGAATGGAATACTAAAAGAGGAGGTATAGATTGAACAACCTGAAGGGTTTGTTGATCCTAACAAGAGGAACATGGTTTGTAGACTACAAAAATCCTTGTATGGATTAAAACAAGCATCGAGAGCATGGTATGAAATACTTCACTCTTATCTCATTAGTATTGGATTTGTTAGAACAAGTGACAACAATAATCTATATTTAAAAGGAGATACTAATGATAAGATTTTGATTACTGAGATATTTGTTGATGATATGATATTTGGAGGTAATGATATGCTATGCAAGTCATTTGCTAATGAAATGAGAAAAGAATTTGAAATGTCAATGTTTGGAGAGATCAAATTTTTCCTTGGTCTACAGATTCTACAACAGGAAGAAGGCATCTACATCACACAATCCAAATACATCAAAGAAGTTTTGAAGATATTAAAGATGCAGGAATCCAAACCAGTTGGAACACCTGTGGAAACCAGATGCAAATTGACAAAGGAAGACAAGACAAGTGAGGTAAATCAGACCTTATACAGATCTATGATTGGCAAACTAATGTATGTTGTACACACTAGACCTGATATAGCACAAGCAGTTGGTATAGTTGCAATATTCTCTGCTAATCCGAAGGAATCACACATGATTGTTGTCAAAAGAATTTTGAGATATCTAAAGAATACCGAAGACTATGGTTTGTGGTATAATAAAGAAGGCAACTTTGAGCTACAATTTTATACTGATGCTGATTGGGCTGGAAACATAGATGATAGAAAGAGCACAATAGGAGGAGAATTCTTTATGGGTGACAAACTTGTCACATGGATAAGTAAAAAGAAAGGATGCATATCACAATCAAATGAAAAAGCAGAATATGTGGTTGTTGTTGCAAATTTCTCTATCATTGCATGGATCAAGCAATTGCTAAAAGGTATGAATGAAGAAATTCTTGACCCAGTAATTATCTATTGTGATAATACTAGTGCTATAAACATCTCAAAGAACCCTGTGATGCATGCTAAGACAAAACACATAACTATTAAGTATCATTACTTGAGGAAACAAATACAAGAGAAAGAGGTGATACTGGAATAAGTACAATACAAAGAAAAACTAGCAGACATATTCATAAAACCATTGCCAAAAGATACATTTGAGTACCTGAGGAATAAACTAGGGGTTTGTCCCTTGTCTACTGGTCACTAAGATGACTTAGAGGCTGCATCAGCCTACACATTATCAGACGATTAGTCATGTTGATGCAAGCTAAGATATGGACTTCAATGACATATCAATCCACTAAAGGGACAAAAAGCTTCAAAGGGAGAAAAATATTGATGGCTACTACAGAGCTGAATTTTTTTTGGCATTGCTGTCAAAGGGAGAGAGATATTCAATGAAATATCCATCAAGGAGGAGAACATCTAAAGGGAGAGAGATATTCAATGAAGTAACCATCCATCAAAGGGAGAGAATTGGAAAGAGTTAAACACATTCTACAAGAAAGGGAGAGCTCACAACATAATCAAATCTAAGCTAGAAGAGCTTACCGAGACTCAAATATTTGAATTGGTTATAGAATAATAAGTTTGGTATGTTATGTCATATCTTATACTGCATATTTCATAGTATGTTTCCATCAATTCCAAATGGAGAGATTGATGAACTATAACTGATTGAATGTTTGAAGATGATAAGTTGATGATCACCGAGCTGCAAAAGTAAATGCAAGACATTAAATGAGTTAATTTATTGTATTGTCATTGATGTCAACTTGATATAATCTGATTGTTCATACACATATTGTCATAAAATTGAAGAGACTGAAGAGACAAAGTTTAAGTGGTTGGTAAAACATAAAATTTTTGTATACACCGACTGACAGTAAACATCGACGGACAATGCACACCGACAGATAGTGAACACCAAGTAGTTCACAGTATATATCGAGCACCGTAGTAACTGAGAAAGTGTTACCGAGAAAGAAATATTTACCGAGCATAACTAAAGTTGTCACTGAGCATAACTGAAGTCAATGACCGAGCTAAATAAATTTATGAACGATCATAATTGAAGTTAAAGAATGACAAAACACTTAGCTGTCATGTGCTATATTTAGGGATTGACTGATTGATTTCTTTATTCTTAACAAACAGTTAAACTAAAGCATGAAAGAGATTTAGAGAATGTTTTATTCCCAGTTGTCAAGGAGAGATTTGTGGAATAAAACTAAAGCAAATCTTTATGGGATAAAGCAAGCACGATGAGTTTTACGGATCAAGAAGTGATCTATGACAAAAACAAGGAGATTGAGCGGCTAATCATGTGTATATAAAGAGAAAAGTAATTCATTAGAAAAAAATGGAATGATGATTGGTGAAGATAGAAGTCTTCATGTAGATGTGATCATACAAGATGAAGTACAAAGCCAAAGAAATTCTGTAGACACCGAGCAACAAAGGGTAGAACATTCACCGAGCAGAAAGAAAGAAAAGGAATTGAAGTGAACATTGATCAGAGAGGTATTATTGGACTAAAAATAGATCTGAATATCTGCAAGTTAAAGTTGTATTATTGAACAGATCATTTACTGTATCAGTTTAACCATTGATTTAGAAAATTTCTTAACCTAGTGGGATTTAACAGTCCTTATTTTATTGAGATACTCAAGAGTATCAAAAGGTTTTCTTGTTGACATCATAGTGAGTGCTAGGTCAAAAGATAAACTGTTGGTTTAAAATCCTCTAACAAGGTCACACTTAACAGTGTGTTGTAACCTTTAACAGGGTTGGCTCTTCACCGAGCTCACTTCATAGGAGTGAAAATTTTGGGTTACCTATCCCAAGTGGTTTTCCCTTAACAGGGTTTCCACGTCAAAATCTATGTGTCAAATGTGTATTTATTTCATTGCATTAATATTTTTATTTACACATTATTGATACTGGATTGGTCGGTTAACTCTAAGTTTATTTGCTGCTACTCGGTAAATTCTAGAAAAGATAAACGGTATATCTTACCGAGCAGTTTATATTTGTTAGAATTATTTATGGCATACATCTTGATGGAGTGAAAGATAACTGAGGTAATTATAATTGAGATATAAGTTTTCGGTTGGATCTTTTGGAATTATTTAAGGCCCCTTATTCACTCCCCCCTCTTAGTTATTCTAATAGCTAGTGTCTCAATCATGTAATATATTCAACATTGGTTACTTCCTTTTCTTTTGGATGATTTCTTCTTTGAAGTAATCAATCATCAAATTATTCTCTTCTTTTAAAATTTCTTCTGTGTTGTGTTTCCATTATTATTTTGGGGACAATGTATAGTATTGAGACGAACCTATTTCATCGTGGTCTTTTTTTACTTTGTCGACTAATAATTTTAGCTAGTTTTTTATGTGTGTTTCTTCTTGGTGTATATGTTATCCATATTCATGATTTTGTATCTTTTTATTTTATAACTATGTTGTCTTGTGTAGATTTCTATCGTCTCATGTATTTTTTTTTATAGGTGTTTAACCCAAGACGCACGTCCTCAACTTTAGGATTTTTCTACTGCCTAGACAATATCTTTTTGGCATCATAGTTTTATATATAATTTGTAGCTTCCCCTTTAGTGTATATACTCATGTAAGTTCATAAGCCCATTAAAGTAGGGTCAAAATATGATGTTAGAAATTGCATACCCTTGCAATTTCACCTTTATTTTTGTATCCATTTTATTGTTCATTCCCTTAGCATTTGTGTAGGCTCATTTTGGCCTTTCCATTAGCCTTTTCCCCTCTTAGGATTCTTAGGGTTTTGTTTTAGCAACCACCTTTTTATGTTCATTTTTCTTTAACCTTATATTTTCTTTTGTTTTCTCTTGTCACCTGCCATTTTTTAACATATTTGTTTGAAAACTAGCGCCTAGTGTAGATGTCCATGTGTAGTGCTAGCATATTGTGATATTTTATCATTCAAAGGCTACTTTTGTGCATTTTTCCACTTGCCATCTATCTTGGTTAGTAGGAAAAACTTAGAATGTTCTCTTAAAATCTCTCTGGGATCTTTGGATTATCTTTCTTTCTTTCTCATGCATAACTTTCTATAGATCACTACATCTCTTTCATAGATTTATCTCCCTTTTTGGCTTTGTCAAGTCTTGTAGGTAATATCTATATTTTTATATTATGCCTATGAGCATCTTCAAGATTTATCACATCCATTTCAAATCATTTATCATTTTATCCACTTATTAATCTTATATATATAAATCTATCGAAGTATGGTGATGGTGGAAATGACAAAGTAGGGACTTGACTAGGATAAGTCCCAAAACAACGCCAAATATCTTTCCTCTTTTGTGTGTAGGTATTTCAAAATTATTCAACCACATAGAGGTTTGTTTATACTCATTACTTGTTTGCTATTTATTTCTTTTATTCAATATTTCAAATCTTATTTAGTTTATTTCACTGTATTTTTGTTATCTAGCAATTGTTGGATTGCCTTTTGTTTCTAGCTTTTTTGGGTTAGTTGGATAATTGAGCTAGGGTTTCTTTATTATTGATTGTTCTTTGTTCATGGTTTATTCAATACAACAACACTATACACATACGTTCATGCCTCACATTGGTATCCTTATTCCAAATGCTTAGAGTTGAACCAAAGACTTTGTCATTTGTATTTTATCTTTCCTCTTTTGTGTGTGTAGGTATTTAAAAGGTATTCAACGACATAGAGGTTTGTTTATACTCATTACTTGTTTTTTATATATTTATTTTATTCAATATTTCAAATCTTATTTAGTTTATTTCACTGTATTTTTTTTATCTAGCAATTGTTGGATTGCCTTTTTTTTCTAGATTTTTTGGGTTAGTTGGATGATTGAGCTAGGGTTTCTTTATTATTGTTTGTTCTTTGTTCATGGTTTATTCAAGACAAAAACACTATACACATATGTTCATGCCTCACATTGGTATCCTTATTCTAAATGCTTAGAGTTGAACCAAAGACTTTGTCATTTGTATTTTCATTTGCTATAGATATTACATTTTATGTATTTTTCTCTACATAGATATTTTCACTAGTTTACTTTCATTTAAACATTTTAAGTAGTTGAATATATTTTAATGTATCTAGTGAAATTGAATTTCAAGGAAAGACAATTGTCTTTTTGAAAATCAAATTTCCTCTATTAGAGTGTACCACAAAAGTGTACACACAAATCAAAGAGAACTATATGATAAACATAGAGAATGAAAACACAATAATGTGAATAGAAATATATTAGAAAAAAGGTAAAGTATGTGTCATAAGAATTTTAGAATAAGTATGAAAATATGATAAATATGTAAAAAATCAAAGTTATATAAATGCGACAGTCACCTTTGCGTGTATGAAAGATGAAATTTGGTCCCACGTTTAAGTGGTTAATCAAAATAATTGTGAATGCATGTAACCTAGCCCTCCAAGTGGCAAAAGAAAGTGAAAAGTGTGTAAGAGCATGGAAGATAAATAGATAGATAATTTTCACATCCATATGGCTAAACAAAGTCTATGGGCCAGCCAACCAAATTAAGCCAACTTTAGTAACCTAGTTCTTTGCTTGTGCAAGTTGACGATGAACCCTCCCAACTTCTCAATGCGCTCCTTGCTGAATAAGTTATGCCAAGAGGTATCAGATAAAATATTCACAAATTTCTCCTTGCTGTTCTTGTATGCATCACATTCTAAAATAAAATATTGTTCATTTTCCACATTCCCAGAATTGTAAAAAGTGCAAACTCTCTTTTCCCAAACCTTTTTTGGCCTCTTCCAACGCTCGGTCTCAAAATGAAGTTGATGAGAGTTGGTTCTTAGTTGGGAAATAATAATTTATCTCTCCATGAAATGTTGGCCCCTATGTATGCTTTGTAGTACCCTCCCACATACTTTCCTTTTCTAAATTTGACACAAGACCAGTTATATGACATTTATGAGCTACTTATCTAGTTTTGGATTTTGATTATTATTTATGCTCTGAAAAGATTAGGATTAATATCATTGATGGACTCTATATATATGTTTTATGTTGATATCCTTAGATGATGATATGATTCAGGTTTACATGACTATGTTTTATTTGTGCATATACACACGATTATGATTATTTCTCTCTAGTTATGGATTTTCGATTATGGACTAACCCTACCACATCTGATGGATTATGTTGTGAATTTGATCTAACCTTTATTCTGTACTTGATTTACTAAGATATGTATAATTTCTATTATTCATAATTGGTAGTATGTTGTGATGGGTACTCTGATGTACACAAGATCACTAATTGTGTCTCATGATTATGTTTATGTTACTAACTCATGTTGTTTTATGTTATGATGTGATTATAGAATAACCCAAGAAAGATATATGATGTGATTTTATTTATATGTCTACAATGATGATATCTCCATGATGTTTTTTCATGATGAGGGATGAATTTGTAGTAATTCATCTGGCAAGGTCCACACAATGTCTCGATCCCCATCATTGTTTGTACTATTTTCCCTAAGATGTATATATGCATATGTATTTTTTCCTTTGTGATGCATTTTGTAGGTACCAGGCATCGAATTTATTTAGCTTCAAAGGTTTGAGTGTGCCCTCAAAATCCTCGATGGTTTTTGTTTATAGGAGATAGTGCCAAGGCCCTCGCATAAGTCTTCCTTTTCTATTTCTGGACTTGGGAACAATGGGGATTTCTACATGATTGTCCAGTTGATAGGGTGGAAAACCCTGGATCACCTCACCTAGTTGGATATAGTTGTGGTCCTTTTGTATTAATTAGTCATTCTATGTATATTCATGTTCGACCCTTTTTTTGTTTAATGGTTTTTAGGAAGCTCATGCATGATTTGGAGTTGCTAGAGTTGTCTTGTTGTTTATTGATGCCTTCAAGATTATTATGACTTTTTGAACATGTTTGATATGACTTGTGATTTGCACCTTCTTATGGTATTTAGGCATATATATGGCTACTATTAGTAATCATGTAAGGTAATATTTTTAATAATAGAGTTATTTATTAATGGTTATTGATATTTTGATTATTATATGAGTATAGGTATTATTGATGTAGATCCAAAAGTATAGTTTTTACTGAGAGTCAGCTTGACTCTACTTCAAGGTCATTGAATTGACCTTATAGGGTATTATCAAACCCTAACTTGAGGAAGTCACTAAGATCTTCAACTCAAGTGCTCTAGACATGGTTCTCACCATAAAGCTACTATCTCATGCTGTGGAATCTATTAGAACAGATCCACCCTCCAAGTTAAACCAACTGGTTCAACCTGAATAACACAATAAAACATACTACACATGGAATCCATCACACAAATGCTCGAGATGATTCTCCAAATTCTTATGTATTCACAAAATCTATTCTATTACAATACACGTGTTTCTCTCTTCTATCTACTACTTACCACTACTCTCTTACAAAATCTTTCAACTATATATCCATCTCTCATAAATATCTCCAAAATATCTCATGCTCCTTCAACAACTTCAACCACCTTGCACAGATGGCATGGTCGAGCCATGAATGACCCTCCCATCACTGGAACAAGTGTCACTGTCCATCAAAGATAAAAATGACACATTGAGAGCCATTGCGGTTGACCTAGCTAGTCATAAACGTCACATCCTGTGTTTCCTGGGTTGTTAACCGTCATAACCGAGCAATAGACCGCCATTACCGAGCACCAATCCTGAGCGTCAAAACAAACTTTGCCTTCGATACTTGAGCGCCAATCAAAAACCCAAAATATTAGCAACCCCGAGCAACATCAATGAACAACAACCCTGAGCACCAAATGTAACCTGAGTGAGGTTACCGAGCGACATTCCCGAGCATTCTGCATAACATACCTGAGAAATCTAGTGTAAACCAAGCAAGATTGCCGAGAAGCATTATCGAGCAACATAATTGCCCGAGCACTAGCATAACTTAGTGCAGCTTTACCAAATCTCGGTAGCTAGAACTTTAGTTGGATTTCTAGTGGTTTATAAGCTACCTCAACACACACTTAAACTAGGAAACAACTATCTAGCAACTATGGTGTTTGTTCATCAATTGACCTTGGTCATTACAAAAATGGTGGAACAAAACACCTTACAAACCGAAAATAATTTCTAGCCTAGAAATGTTTCTAACCTTAGGTGCTCCTACACCATACTCCCCAAACAAGAAGAAATCAACTTTTGGGTGATTGGAGTAAGTCAGGATTGATGCCTAACTTCTTGAAATTGGTTTCCTGTACCCCTATGGCCTCTGAATCAGCTTGTTCATGCTATTTGACCAGATGTTCCATGTAGATCTGCCTTCTAGTCTGCTTGGCAACTCTTGAATTCAAAATCTTCTTTGCCTTTAGTTTCGGTGTAACAAGAATTTTGAGTGCTCTGAGATCCTCAATATCTCCTATGAGATCAGAATCTCCTTCTGGAATTGGTCCTTTGTAGGATACCAAATTTGCCACGTTGAAAATAGGAGATAATCCTATGTCTGTAGGAAGATCAAATTTATAAGCATTAGACCCATATTTTTCCAATATTGTGAAAGGGCCTATCTTCCTCATCTGAAGTTTAATCGAAACTCCTTTCTACAACCTTTCTTTGTTTAGGTGTACCATGACCAAATGTCCAACTGTAAATTGAATATCTCTTTTCCTTGCATCTACCTTCTGCTTGGTGTGAGTTGTACTCTCTATCAATTCTTCCTTAACTAAGTCATGGACCTCCTTCATGGATTGAGAAAAATCTTTAGCATACCCACTCCTCTCTACATTACTTCCAAGATCCCTTAATTCACATATACCCCTGGGATGAACCCCATACACTATTTCAAAAGGTCTTTTTCCAGTGGATCTATTGACTGTATCATTGTATGCAAATTCTTCTTGAGCAAGTAACTGATCCCATGATTGTCCATATTCCTTAGTGAGGCATCTCAAAAGATTTCCTAAGCTTTGGTTCACCACTTCAGTCTAACCATCGGTCTGTGGATGATATGCTAAGCTAAAAGAAAGATTTGTACCAAGCTTCATCCATAAGGTTTTCCAAAAATGATTCATAAACTTGGAGTCTCGTTCTGATACAATACTCAAAGGTAATCCATGTATCCTCACTGCTTCTCTATATAAAAAATTTGCTATGTAACATGCATCATGTGTGGTCTTGCATGGAAAAACGTGAACCATCTTTGTGAACCTATCAACAATCACAAAGATGTTGTCTAGTCCCTGCTTGGTCTTCAGTATTTCAACTACAAAATCCATACTAATGCATTCCCATGGTCTAATTGGGATAGGAAGGGGATGATATAATCCTGAATTGGATGAAGTCCCTTTTGCCTTCTGACAAATCATACAAATCTCTACATACTTTTGGACGTCCTGATTCATTCTTGGCCAATAGTAATACATCTTGACCACCAATTCTAGAGTCTTGTTCAACCCAAAATGTCCACTTAAGGAACCATTATGCTTTTATTGTACTAGGTTCTCGCTCATGGAACTTCACGGTACACAGAGTTGTCCTCCCTTAAATAGAAGACCTTGAAGAGTATACTCTGAATACTGACTATGAAAATGATTTTGATACTCTTGACATACCTTGTATGCTGCTGCAAAATCTTCATCTGTTGGATACAAATCTTTGAAGCTTTCAATACCAATGCTCCTTAGCTAAACTTCTTGCAGTGTGAGAAACCTTCTACTCAATGCATTTGCTACTTTGTTCTGCACTCCCTTCTTACTCTTTATGGTGAAATTATAGGCTTGTATATAATCCACCCATTTCATATGCTTATGGCTTAGTTTATCCTGTGAACTTAGAAAACTCAAAGCCTGATTGTCAGTAAAGACTACCAATTCCTTGGGAAGGAGATAATGTCTCCATATCCTTAGTGCTTGCACTAATGCATACAATTCCAAATCATATGAGGAATACTTCCTCTTTGCATCACTGAGCTTCTCACCATAAAAGGCTACTGGCTTTCCCTCTTGACTCAAAACTGCACCGACATCAATATTACTAGCATCACACTCCACAGTAAACAATTTGTCAAAACTAGGGAGTGTCAAGATCGGTTGAGTCACTATCCACTCTTTTAGATTCTCAAATCCTTCATCAGCCTGCTCATTCCATTGGAACTTGGCTTTCATACCTCCTTTGATGGTATCTAAAATAGGTGCACTAATTTCACTAAACTATTTAATGAACTTTTAGTAGAACTGTGCTAAACCATGGAAGCTTCTTACTTCAGTTGCTGATTTTGGTGTAGGCCAATTCAATATTGCTTCCACCTTGCTGATATCCATCTTCAATCTACCTTCTGAGATAACAAAACCTAGATACACCAACTCTTGTTTTATGAACTCACTCTTTTCCAAGTTGATTGTCAACTTTTCTTCATGGAAGCTTTGCATTACCATATGTAGATGTCTAAGATGATCCTCTTTGGTTTTGCTGAACATCGGGATGTCATTCAAGTACACTACAACCCATTTTCCAATGAAGTCCTTCAAAACCTCATTAATCAACCTAATAAATGTGCTTGGGTCACTTGACAACCCAAAAGGCATAACAAGCCATTCATACAGTCCTTCGGTGGTCTTAAAAGCAGTCTTCCACTCATCTCCCCCTTTAATTTTGATCTGATGATATCCACTCTTAAGATCTATCTTGGAGTAATATCTAGCTCCACCAAGACAATCCATCAAATCTTCTATCCTTGGTATAGGGAACCTATACCGAATAGTAATCCTATTTATGGCCCTAGAATCGGTACACAGCCTCCAAGTACCATCTTTCTTTGGGGCTATTACTGTGGGAACAACACAAGGACTTATTCTTTCTCTAATCAACCCTTGGTCAATTAGTTCTTGGATCTGGTTAGAAATATTTGCATTCTGCTGTGGGGTCATCTTGTAAGCAGCTTTATTAGGAAGTGAGGCTCCTGGAATAAAGTCAATCTAATGACTAATAGATCTCTCAGGTGGTAGGATGGCTGGTTGACCATCACTAACTATGGCTTGGTATTGAGTTAACAACCTTTGGATCTCTAAAGGCAACTCTTCCCACTTATTTCCCTTTCCACCTTTTGGTTTTAAAACCAAAGCAAAACCTACTCCATCTTCTTCTTCCAATGTCTTTAAGAATTCTTTCTCACCGACCAACAATAGGTTGGGACCTCTTTTCATTTCCTTCTCTTCTTCCAAGGTTGACTGTACCCTGAAAGTTATTCCATCCTTCTTGATGGAATTGGAGTTCTGAACTCCATCATGCACTGCAGCTCGGTCAAACTGCCAAGGTCTACCTAATAGAAGATGATACACATCCATGGGTAGGACATCACACAAAACCCTATCCTTATACCTCCCTATGGAAAATTCTATCCAAGCTTATTCATTGACTATTACATGTTGATCTTTATTCAACCAAGTAACTCTATAAGGATTAGTGTGAGGTATCCTTGTCAATTTTAACTTCTCAATAGCTTCTAAAGAAACTATATGATGCAGGAACATCCTGGGTGTAAGAGCAATCTTGCATCACTCCCAAAGAAAAATATGTGCTTTCTATTCAATAAGGGCTATTTTGTACAAAGCTGTTATTTTTGGAAACTTGCTATTTTTAGTAAGTTGGTTGTTTGAACTCAGAATATTCTAATTTTTCAGGTGAAGGTTCATCTTAGTCATATAAGCATGCCAGTTGAATTTCATTGCCAGATCATCTGTATTGGCAAAGTTATTAAGGATTTATTGTTGAGATTTTAGGGTATGAAACCTTTGAGCTCAATTTTCAGGACCTTAGAGGCTCCAGATCGAGGTCGAACCCCTAGCTGACTAGCGCTTCGCATGTCAGGCACTGTAGATTGCGATCTCCCCTTTTTGGAAAGTGGTTATAATAGCCAATCAAAGCTACGGTTCAAAAGTTATGGCTTCCAGAAGTTGGGCTACTTAATCTCATATTTTGTAAATATTTAAAGCCAACCCTTTTGTAATAAAAGTGAAAAAATAATTAAATGCTAAGGGTAGTCGGCCTTAATGGCTAGATTTTTGGAACCTTCTCGGGTGGTGGAAAATTGCCTATTTAAAGAAGACCCATAGTGTTTTCTAGGGTAGTTCTGGGTGGTTATTTGAGGCTTTGTCCTATAAATTTTTGTAAGGGATGCCCATGTGGCTTTTGATATTGTAATTCTGAAGTTTGTAATTCCACATTTGTGGAGCCAATAAGAAGCCAATTTTCTATTCTTGCAAATTTTTATTGTTTCTCTCTGTTTCTATTATGTACTTGTGGTATTAAGGGGAGTTCCCTTCATCACTATATTATCAATAGAACCTAAATCTATGATAACTTTACAGACCTTACCGAGTATCTTGCAGTTGAATCGAAACAAAGATCTTCTTTGAATTGGCTCTTCCTTGATAGGGTCTTTGAGGAGTTCTCTCCGAACCATCAAATGCTCTCCTATCTCTGATCCAATGGGGACTTATGCAGTCTTGCTGCTAGAAGACTCTTCTTGCACATAGTTAGATCTTTTCTCTCCTTCTTGTGAGGTAGAGCCCTTTGCAGGACACTGATATACAAGATATCCAAACTGTTGACAGTTATAGCACTTCATTGAAGAGAAGTAAGATCCTCTTCCTTGGTTATCAATTCTTCCTCTTGAACTGTTATTTGAACCTATCCCTTGGTTGTAACCACCTCTAGTGTTATTGGAGTCTCCTTGATTCTCTATGATTTTGTTCTCACTCTGATTCTTAGCTTCAGGATTTCTTCCTCCATATCCTCCTCTATGACCTCTATTGTCTCTTCCTCTGCCTCTACTATTTGAGTCTTTCTTCTTCTTGAACTTCTCTTCCACTTTAAGGGCTAGTTGATAACATTGATGCATAGTCTTGGGGCTCAAGAGAGTGATCTCTTCTTAAATAATCTATTTGAGGCCATTCTGGTATCTTTCTACCTTTAGGATTTCTTCTTCCATCACATGGGATCTTAAGCATAGCTTATGAAACTCTTGTATATAGGTACTGACTTCTAAGTCTTTCTGCCTTAGATTCAGCCTTTTCTTGTGCAACTATACTTGATAATCATCAGGAAGGTAAGTTTCCTTCATCTTTGCCACCATACCTTTCCAACTAGTTATGGGATTCTTTCCTTCTTTTTCCCTTTCATCTTGGACAAATTTCCACCAAGTGAGAGCAGTTCCTCTCAATCTTGTCTTAGCTATTCTGACTTTTTGAGCTTTTGTCACACTATCACAATCAAATTGATTTTCAAGACCTTCTATCCATTCCATGATTAATTCTGGATCTATTTTTCTACTAAATAGGGGCACACCTTCTAAGGATTTGCCACTCATTGCCTTCAATGTTGTCAAGAATGGCTCTTCTTGAAGCACAGGGTTTGGCTCTGGGATCATGTCCTCCTCGGCCACTAATTTACCCTTCTCATCAACTTCTCTCATCAGTTCATTGACTGCTGTAGTTTGAAGCTGCACTTCTTCTAACTTGCATGGCATTTCGGCTAACTGTTCCTTAAGGAGTCTATTCTCCGACATCTCTTGCCAGTTCTACATTGGACACCATGTTGGATGAATTTACAGACTCTTCTAAAATTCAAACCCAAACAACACAATCCCAATTCTCTAACTTTCTTGGATACCAATCTGATGTAGATCCCAAAGTCTAGTTGTTACCGAGAGTCAGGTTTGTAGAAACTGATGAAATATCAGATTCAACTCCAAGATCCAGCTGCATGCAATAAACCTGTCACAAAGAATGAAGCAACCAAATGGAAAAAGCAGAACTCAGAAGTCACTCAAAATGTGAGAGCAAA
>MU228288.1:1274880-1288471 GCA_018584345.1 Thuja plicata | reverse complement strand
AGTCAGGTGCCAAGGAGGTGAACTCTGCATCTATCTAAAGAATCCTGAACTGATCCATGGTGCCAAACAAGGTGGAGAACTTGTCCCACATATCCCTGGGTGTAGTCAGACCATCCAGGTGGAACAAAAAACCATCTGAAATATTCATGGCAATGAGGCCCATTGCCTCATCCATCCTGTTTCTGTGCATAAGAGCCTCATAAGCCCTCTGAAGAACTGGCTGAACCGCATCCATGCAGGACCATAAACCTCATGAAATGAGGAGTCTGGTCATGTGTGGCTTCCATGTGTGGTAGTTGTGAGGTGTCAGTCGGGCCACAGATGGGTCTGACATTGGAAGAAGAAGAAGACGAAAGTAGAAGGGTCTTTCTGAATGAAATTGCAGAAAGTAAAATGCACCACCCCACAATGTATAATCCTATCCCCCATACACCACAAATTACTATGAAAGCACAAGAAATGAGAAAAAAACCTGAGTTCCAGAAGCAAAACAGGAGCACAAAGGAAGGTATGAATTTGACTACAAAAAACGGAAACCAAATGGCAAAATCAAGAAATGAGACCTACACCAATGTGATAGGCTCAAAAATACCTTTCTGACGATATTTTGTTTTCTAAAAAAGGACACCGTATGCCCAAGTTATGAGCAAAAAACCAACAGGTACCCTGAAGAGTGAGCTTGCTGGAAAAAACCAGTCCCTGGGCTAAATTTGACGCTCGTATGGATGTCACCGGGCTGTCTGGGCGGCGCCGCCGGTGGTGGTGGTGGCCGGGTGGCCCACAGGTGGTGCTGCGGCCGGGTGGCGTAGAGGCGGAGGTTGCGACCGGGCGGGGCGGCGGTGGCGGCAAGCTTGGGTGGCGGTTGAGCGGTCGGAGGGCGGCGCGCGCTGGCAGCACCCAAAAAAGCTTTAAAAAAATGTTTTTTTGAATTTTTTTTGAGTTTTTGTCTCGATTCTTGAGCCGTACGGCCCTAGGAGGCCAAATTTTTTTGCCTGTGGTCACAGAGGCCAAAATAGTCAAACTTTATATGTTTTTCGACTCTCTCGGGCCTTTTGAATGCAATGGCGGAGTCCATTTTGGCTCAAATGACTCTGAAAAATTGCAACCCTCCAGATCCAATATAAAAAACACCAGAAAACCCCAGAAAGAGAGGGCTTGATCCACAGCTCCAAAAAAACTTGAACAAGCTGCAGCAGCGAGGCTTTGATACCATGTAGAAACTGATGAAATATCAGATTCAACTCCAAGATCCAGCTGCATGCAATAAACCTGTCACAAAGAATGAAGCAACCAAATGGAAAAAGCAGAACTCAGAAGTCACTCAAAATGTGAGAGCAAAAATATCATCTAAATTAATGAAAAAGTACAACGCTAAACCTTATAAAAGGTGAGATAGAAACCCTAAAGGAGAAAACTAGGCTGCACATTATTAATTAAGAATTAATTAATAATGCACCTAAGTGAAGCTTAATCAACTAGAGTAATAGGAACTTATATAATTAAATCAATATGATTTAATTAATAAGCGTAAGGTAATAATACTCTAACAAGGTTGACTCTGCTTCAAGGTCACTTAATGGACCTTATAGGGTATTATCAAACCCTAACTTGAGGAAGTCACTAAGATCTTCACCTCAAGTTCTCTAGACCTAGTTCTCACCGTAAAGCTACTATCTCATGCTATGGAATCTATTAGAACAGATCCACCCTCCAAATTAAACTGACTGGTTCAACCTGAATAACACAATAAAACATACTACACATGGAATCCATCACACAAATGCTCAAGATGATTCTCCAAATGATTATGTATTCACAAACTCTATTCTATTACAATACATGTATTTCTCTCTTTTGTCTACTACTTACCACTACTCTCTTACAAAAGCTTTCAACTATATATCTATCTCTCAGAAATATCTCCAAAATATCTCGCACTCCTTCAACAACTTCAAACACCTTGAACAGATGCAATGGTTGAGCCATGAATGACCCTCCCATCAGTGGAACAAGTGTCACTATCCATCAAAGATAAAAATGACACATTGAGAGCCATTGCGGTTGACCCAGCTGGTCACAAATGTCACATCCCATGTTTCCTAGGGCATTAACCATCATAACTGAGTAATAGACCGCCATTACCAAGCATCAGTCCCGAGCGTCAAAACAAACTTTGCCTTCGATACCCGAGCACCTATCAACAACCCAAAATCCAAGCAACCCTAAGAAACATCACTGGAAAACAACCCCGAGCACCAAATTTAACTCGAGCAATGTTACCGAGCGATATTCCCGAGCATTCTGCACAGCATACCCAAGAAACCTAGTGTAAACTGAGCAAGATTCCCAAGTAGCATTACCAAGAAAAAGAGTTGCCCGAGCACTAGCATAACTTAGTGCCACTTTACCAAATGACGGTAGCTAGAACTTTAGTTGGATTTCCAGAGGTTTATAAGCTACCTCAACACACACTTAAACTAGGAAACAACTATTTAGCAACTATGGTGTTTGTTCATCGATTGACCTTGGTCAGTACAAAAATGGTGGAACAAAACACCTTACAAACCGAAAATGCTTTCTAGCCTAGAAATGTTTCTAACCTTAGGTGCTCCTGCACCAATTATGTGTGTGTGTGTGTAAATAAATAAATATATAGTGTTTCTTGGTTTTATCAATGTTTATTAGTACGTGGGAATTATTACATGGATGTGTAAATATAAATGCTTGTAAATAAATAAATAAATTTATAAGTGTATCTATATGGGTGCACACATATACAAAAAATGTGATGCAGGAGCATCCTGGGTGTAAGGGCGATCTTGCATCACCCAAAAATATTTCTGTTTTCTTTTCAATAAGGGTTACCTTGTGCAGAGCTACTATTTATGGAAACTTGCTATTTTTAGTAAGTTGGCCATACAATCTCGGAATGTTCTGATTTTGCATGTGGAGGTTCATCTCAGTCATATCAGCTTGCCAGTAAAGTTTCATGGCTAGATCAGGTCTAGTTTTGAAGATATTGAAAATTTTCAGTTTTGAAAACAGGGTACAGAAACTTTGAGCTCAGTTTTGAAGGCTTTAGAGGTCCCGGATGAGGTTGAAACTTGGGCTCGATGATGCTTGCATGATTGAGCTGTTGTAGAGCGCTTCGTGGCGTTTCTGAAATGGGGTTATAATAGTCAATTGGGTCAACTAGTGATGACTTATGGTCTCCGGAAGTTGGGCCACTGAAATAGCAAAAAATAATTTTTCCTTCAAAATTTTCGGGTTTCAAAAGTTATTTTGAGCCGACTTTGATGTATTAAAATGAAAAAATAAAATAATTCTAAGTTTGGTCGGCCCTAAGGACTAAATTTTTGGAACCTTCTCAGGCGGTGGAAATTGCCTATATAAAGAAGGCCCATAGTGTTGTCTTAGGCGGTTCGGGGCAGTTCTGGGTGGATCTGAGTAATAATTCGAGGCTTTGTCCTACAGAATATTGTAAGTGAAATGCCCATGTGGCTTTGCATATTGTAATTCTGAAAGTTTGTAATTCCACATTTGTGGAGATAATAAGAAGCCCATTTTCTGTTCTTGCAAATTATTGTTGTTTCTCTATTTCTGTTATGTGTTTGTGGCATTAAGGGGAGCATCCTTCATCAAAATGTATATATATCTTATGTGTGTATTTGTATTTATACATTAAGTTTTAATTGGAAAGAAAATATTTTTTAATTAAGGATATTAATTATTATGTGTACCGCCCTAAAAATTTAGCACCCTTTATTGGATGTCTTTTAGGACCTACTAGACCCCATTTTAGTGGTTTCAAGATCTCAATGTCTTTATGCCTTATTTCCCACATCTTTCATCTTCTTTCCCCAAGACTTTGCACACTGCCCAAGCCCCAGATCTGCTTTGAAATAAGCCTTACCAGGATTAGGCCGACCTAAGCTAGCCTTGTCCTAGAAAAGGTCAACCCAATTTGGCCTTGTCCTTGGGCATTAATTTTAGGTAGGCTTCAGGCCCAATGTGGGGGTGTTTTATTTCCCGATCTTAGTTGTGGTTGGCCTAAAATTTTTGAATCCCGAAATGAGTATAAAAGGAGGTCTTCTCCTCTCATTTGGAGATCCATTATTTATGCAAACATGCCTACATTATATTAAATTCAAGAGCAATTAATTAATCAAGTGCAAGAAATCAAGCATTCAAGTTGTGCAATTGAATTGGTGGATTCAAGATTTGAAGGCAAGCATCCAATTAAAGATATCCAAGTCTCCAGGTCTTCTTTCATTCAAGAAAAGGAAATATTCTCTCATTGATGAAAATTTATCTCGCATGGTGGCCAAGTAGAGCAATTCTCAAGCAAACAAGAATATCCATTCCTCTTCTCCATTCAATATTTCAAGAATATACTCATTGAAGACCTAGGATTTGGCAAGTGTAGATCCATTACATTTGTAAAGGAACCCTTGATTCTACAACACATTCCAAACATATAAGCATCCTTGTTGAGTTGACTGATTTCTACATCCATCCATGAGGGTGTTTCATGCAAGGTAAATCTGACATTTATCTTGTTTATGTAATTGATATTTCATTTGAAGGTTGATTCCTATACAGGGGCTTGACCAAGGCAAGCCTCTTTCAAAAACCTTTTCCCCTTTTTTCTTGTGTGCATGAATTGGTTTTTGGAGTTTTAGATCCAGAATTTTAGAGATACAAAACCAGTGGCTGATCCTCTACAAAATTTGTCAGATTTTGAGTCTCCAGGACAAGGCCAAATTTATTGGACAAGGCTGACTCGAGTCAGCATAGTCCTGAGAATATATAAATTTGACAGTTAGAAGATATAGGTGCCAAGGTTCTAGATCCAGAATATTTTCTGATTCTGACAGCTCTATGACAGTCATTTCTAGATTTGAAGTGTGTTCCTCATCTCCTAGCTTTAAGGTGAGTTCATTCTTCCTCTTTTCATCCTTCATTTACTTAATTATGTATCAAATTTGATATCATACTTAGTTATTTTTCATTTCATTTATCATAGTTTGTGTTCCTTTCATAGTCTTTCATATCATTTTACATATCATATACATCTTAATATAAAAAGAACTCAATCCCCAATACTCCATCTTCAAATTTAGATCAAGCATTAGTATCCCTTCATCCTATTTAGGCTTTGCTAATCTGGTTTTGGTTTAAAGTTGAAGCCTTTTGGGGGTATTCCTAATGTAACATAGGATATCCCCCTCTTATCCATTTGATATGGTTAGTAATCTTGCTACATAGCATAGGTTCACCATTTCTTATGTTACATTTTTCTTGCCATTTCTTATGTTACATTTTTGTGAACCCTACTTAGTTCATTCCGATTATGATTTTGGTGTTAGATACCCCTTATTTTTATTTAGATCTCTCTTATATGCATGATAGCTAGATCATATCACTATTTTTATGCATTTTGTTAGTCAACATTTACATTACATCATAGTTTGTGCTTAAACTTGATAGTTAAATTGCATTTTTATTTCAAATTGCATTGCATTTCTCTTTCCTTTGATTCTCTTGTGCATGAGATTCATCACTTTGAGTCCAACCTATATTATTCTAGTTAGAAGAATCCATATACTTATGGGTTTCTTTGATCCCAAAGCCTCCTTTTCTAGGAATCTTGATTAGACCAACATGCATCCTAGTGATCCCAATCCTATCATGGAGAATAAATCTTCTCATTCTTCACATGATGAAGAAAAAACATTAATATTTATTCCTACTCAAGTCCAAAAACTTTCCCATGAATTTGAGAAGTTTGAACATTGGCTAGGTCAAGAAAACAATAATCTTGAAGTTGTTTCCATTGTAGAAAGCTTAAGGAAACTTATTCTGGTAGTTTTGGAGGAGATACAAAGAGTGGTCATGAGTCGACGCATAATTAGTTGTCATTGATGTCAATGTATTCAATTATCATGATTGTAGTGATCAGTAAGAATTGTTCATGATCGGTAAAGGGAAGATCAACTATGTATGTTGACAGGTGTCTAGGAAGAATAGTATCAGACACAGAATGAGGTAGTGGTCAAGTTGAGGAAAGATTCAGGTGTTGCAATCTTAGATATAGTTTGTATATGGTAAGCAGAATCCATGATTCCAACCGCAACAATTTAAATCAAGCTTTGAATGAATTATGTTTTTAATGAGAAGATAGTTTACCTATCTGATCACTAATCAAAGTTTCATATTAAATTTATTAAGGTGATTGATCTGAGGCTGGCATATTAATTCTAAACATTGGTAATACATTTTAGGATGACATAGTGAATGTTGTTGATGCTGATTTTGAGGAGATTGGCTAATCTTTTGAGCTGACTGTCATGGAAAGTTCTAGGTCTTGTGTGACCTAATGATAATCTATATAAGGAGGACTAAATCATTTGATTTAGGGTTGCGATCATATTTTTAGATTGGGTGATCAAAAATTGAAGGAGCATAGATCATTTTAGTGTCAGAAAGGAAAGGAGTAGAAATGATCTGATAGGCAATCAATGCCATTATACATATCAACATATCTTGTTGTTCCCTAATAGTTGTAGCAGGGTTAAATCCCTTAACAGGGTGAACTTGAATAGGTTCTTATTTGTAAATAATTTAACATGGTAGCTTCTTTATTTAGGTTTGAAATCCTCTAGTAAGGTAGATCATAACTGATCTTATTGTACTCCTAACAATGTACTAATCAGTCCTAACAGGGTGAACCCTCACAAAGGGTATTTGTAGCTCCTAACAGGAGAAACTTATTTACTGTAGGATTGGGCTTGTGGGTGTCATCCCCCATCGTGGTTATTTCCCTCTTACAATGGTTTCCATGATAAAATATATGTGTTATGTGTGTTGAGATTGTGGATGATTGATATTGTTAACTGTTATTTGTTTACTTCAGTTATATGTTAAGTTGTTTGGGAGTTAATAGTGCAGTTACTTATATCGGTGGTTCAATTTGTTCATTACGTGTTTGTACTGATTTACCCTCCCCTCTCAGTCATAAGATTCCCAACAATTAGTATTAGAGCATTGGTCCTCTTGATATTAATCTTAACCACTTGAGGAAAATATCCTTATAATTCAACATGGATAGATACAAGTATGAAAATCTACTTAAGGATGTAAGCATAGTTATCAATGATCTGAAGGAAAAGATGAGGCATTCCTTTGCTAAGAGAATATATCTCATTGAGCAATTGAGTGAAATTCAAGACTACATTGAACAACTGTCTGCAGGGAGTTTTTCTGAAGAATCTAAAGAAGCACTTGCAGATCTTATGGATAAAAATAGTGGACTCAAAAGAGAAGTGGCAAATCTAAAAAGAGAGCTTGAAGTTAAATATGTCAGGATGGATGAAGAACTTGAAGGAAGAAGGGCTGCTAAGGATGCCAAGAAAATTGCTGAAAATTTCCTAAAGGCTAAAGATGAAACCCTAATAGAGAAGTTGGAGAAACTATTCAGATCAGAGAAAGAGGTTTCTATATTGTAGGAACATTTACATGACTCAAATGAAGAAACCATTGATATTGAAAGAGAGAATGTGGTAATAAGGAAAGAGAATGAAAAGCTAAAAGAAGAATTGAAAGCTATAAACAATCTGCTAGATAAATCCAGGAAGATTTCTACTAAACTTGATGAACAACTTGGAAAACAAAGGATGAACAGAGAGAAACAAGGTTTAGGTTTTTCAAACTTTGAAGCTGGTGAATCTTTTGGCACTATTGTCATCAATGCAGGAAGAAAATCAACACCCAAGATGAACAATAACACTGAAATGAGAAGGTACAAACTGGTATGTTTTAATTTTCATAAGGAAGGTCATATTGCTAATGTATGGTGGTTTAAACCTATTGGTCCAAATTTTAGACCTAGAGGTTCTACTGCTAGATCAGAAAACTCCCAGGGTAGAACTGGTAACTATAATGCATTTCATGGATTTTTTTATTATTTCAACAAGTTTGGACATAGATATAATGAGTGTAGGGCGAGAATCAATAACCAGTGGTCATATGATTATAATAGTCAGGGACCTATCAATCAAGGTAACCGGTCAAATGTTACTTGTTCTAATTGTCACAACTATGGACATGTGGCTGTGAATTGAATATTAAGGTCATTTAAAGTCAATGCTCGACCCTGGAATCCAATAGGTATGGCCTGTTATGTTATTAAAAAGATTGGTCATCTTGCTAGGTCATGTAGAGAAATAAAGTATACTAGAGGTCAACCGGTGAACAATGATGAAAATTCTAAAGAAAAGGAAATTGTTAATGCTGATGAAGTCATAAATGATATGAAGAAGACATGGGTGGAAAAAGGAGAATTTAATTATTTAGAGTTAACTGAGAACTCCAAAAGTTCAAGAAATGTGGAGAATCCATCAGTGAACTAAGCACATTATTTTCTTAGGGGTTGCACTTATAGTCAAATCATTTACCGATCCTCTAAATTCATGAGTGGTAAGATTCATATGATTTTTGAGATGTCTATTTGTGAGTTAATAATGGTTAGTAAAGATAAAGTATTTTTGTGCATGTGTATATCGATTATTATGTTTTAACCATTGTGGTCGGTGGAAATAATCTTTTGACTGTTATGTTCAAATTACTATATTCAAACATTATAAAAATAGAAAGTAAACTCATTTATCAGTTTACATGCTATCGAGGTTTACTTAAGAGCATTTGATTACTTTCCATTGCAAGATTTATTTTTATTTTTGGATTGAGATTTCAAGCAGGAAATTCAATCGGTTGTTGAAGAAATCTAATTGGTAAAGTCAAGGTTATCACACTTGTGTTGCAAAGATCTTTACAGGAATCATTGTTGTTGTTTCTAATCATTGTCATTATGTATACTCTAGTTTTGGCCGACATCATTGATGAGCTAAGACCCGTATTCAAGTTACACCCGATGAAAGAAAATGAGAATGATCCAATGGGTGCCCTATCTTTGATACCCTATGGTGTATTATTGATTGAAGACATTTGTTCTTTCACCCACTGCAAGCTGGAATAACTTAGGGTTGACGATATGTACAATGTGTTTCTTAAACTGTGTGATGACCACAGATTAAAGGAGGAACATGTGCATCTAATGAACAAAGGTTTCACTTATGCGCTTGAGCTACCTGGTGAATTTCATCCAAAATGGATAAGATATGTATTGAGCAGAGTCCATGATCAATTCATTTGGCTTTACAAGCCACACAATATTACAAAGGAGTTAACCAATAGAGTTACTAGATTTTTTGCTACCAGTGAGGCACCAAATCTATGAATTATTGCTGCAAATTTGGTTACTCATTTGACCAAATCCAAATAGGATCACCAAGTCATGACTATCAAGGTTATAATTGACAAGGAAGAGAGATTCACTTCAATGGTGATAAGATGCATACTATACCAGTCTAGTCGGTTGAATAGTGTACCTACTGGAGTTATTCATGTTGCATACAAAATGGTGAAGGAAGATGAAAAAAAATATCTTTGTGAGATGTCAAGGAGTCAATTCTTTGTGAACATGGAGAAGATCACGAAAGATAAGAACTAGTCATTAAAATATGGATCACTCCTGGTATGCATGTTCTTTTACTTGCAGAATCATTTTCTTGGAATAGGTCCTATTACTTCGTTAGAGGATAGACTGGTAGTAATGCAGATTAAGCAATGTATCAGGACTTTAGGAAACAATTTTAATAAGGTTACGTTGGGTAACTTTAAATATTTTCAAGGAAAAATGTACTTAAGAGAAAAAATCCCAACCGATATTGTTGAAAAGTATAAAGATGATATTTGTTTTCTAGTAGATACAGATACCTGTATGTTGCAAGAAGTGCAACCTAGGACATGTTGGATACCACCTATGGGTTATGAAGCTGATGGTTATTTAGTCACTATCCATGCTTTTGTTCTATTGTCAAAACCAATTGATACTTCAAAACCTAGGTTTGGAACCTATGAAGAGTGATCATTTAAAATTCAAATTCAATTAAGAGAACCAAAAATCCAAAGAAAGATTAGAAAAAAAGTTGACAATCTAGCCAAAATGAGTGGCATAACACCTGAAATGATGATAAAAATTAGAAAGAAAATGGAGACTAAGGAGGCAGGAACATCTGCTGCTGCAAAAACCAAGGATACTGAAGTTGATGTTGAAGAGATTACACCTCAAAGAGTAACTAGGAGTTCATTACTGAAATAAACAAAATATACTTCTACTACTCTTATTTTGACTAAGAAAGAAAAGGAGTCACCAGAGACTATTCATAAAACTTACATAAGAAAGAAAGAAATGAAATCAACCTATAAAGAGTCAAAGAGTAAGAAAGGAGGTAAGGAAAAGGATAAATAAGAAAATTTTGAAACTGAGTCTGAGAAGGATCAAAAGGAATTGAGAGCTAGTGAGAAGAAGTCTAATATAGTAGGAAACCCTATTGTGGAAACTGATAAAGTTTACAATACTATTATTCTTGAAAACATTGTTAAAGATATTAAGGAATATGCAAAAATGACATAAGTGTGGACTCACTTTGATAAATTTGACAATGAAGAGAAAATAAAGATAGAAGATGTAATTGTAGAAAGTATAAATACTTTTTTTTTTAAAAGCATAGAGTGAACTAGTCAAGGCTATACCAAAGGAACTGTACAAGGCACTTGTAAAAATATGGAGAGATGATTTGAAGATTGATACAGTAATGATGGAACATGAACTTGCACTTTTGCAACCTGAATTAACTACAAAGTGGTAAAGTTAATGGCTGAAGCAAGGAGAAAGTAGAAAGGGACAAATTGAAGGGAAAGAAAAAGAAGGCCATAATACTAAAAGGAGCTAGAAACATCATTAAGAATTTAGTACCTAATGTGGGATATGAAAAACAATATAATCCAATTGATCAACTGGGTATATTGGTCAAGGCTATTTCTAATCAAGTACTTGACATGGCGAATGCACCAATGAAGTTGGAAATGAAAGAATATGAAAAGATACGAGCTGATAAGTTGAGATAAATTATTTTAGTAGATATAGAGTCACTTATAGTTCAATTGAATAAGGTGAAGGAAATCCTATAGGAGATAGGACAGATACTTGTAAAAGTTTCTAAGTTTACAACTTTTACAGAAGACCTAGAGAAAAAGAGAGATGATGCTCAATTGGAGCTTAATAATTTGATTACAAAGTTTGATCCCATTTCTAGTTCAACATCAGAATATAGTGGTAAGGTCAAACTAATTACTCACACAGTGAGATAGTTGTAAAGTGAACAGGATAAAAGAATTATTACACTTATGGAGATGCAAACCCATTTGGCCCCCACTATTGATGTTATGAAACAACATGTAAGAAATGAAGAGAACACACGTAGTATACCAATGGTGAATACTTTGAGTGTTTTGGAAGGATTAACTTCAAATATACATTGGAAAATTCTATCTATGGAGAGTTTACAAGATTCATGGGAGAAGACATTAGAGTCTACAAAGACATACTTCAAGGATGTCTTTGATAGAATGTAAATGTAATATATGATTCTTTTTCATTGTTGACAAAAATGGGGAGAATGAGTAGAGAAAGATGAGTAAAGAAAAGGTTTAGAGAAAGGGGGAGTATAAGTTTTACAATGAAAATTATACTTACAGAGTTATGCAAATGCAAATCAGAAGTTTTTTCCATCAATGCCAAAGGGGGAGATTGTTGTTATTATGGTAGTTTTGGAGGATATATAAAGACCGATCATGAGTCAAGGCATAATTAGTTGTCATTGATGTCAATTTATTCAGCTATCATGATTGCAGTGATTGGTAAGAACTATTCATGATCGGTAAAGGGAAGGTCAACTATGCATGTTGACAGTTGTTCAGGAGGTAGCAGTCAAGTTAAGGAAAGATTCAGGTGTTGTGATCATAGATATAGTTTGTATATGGTAAGAGGAATCCATTATTCCAACCACAATAATTTATATCAATTTTTGAATGAATTGTTTTTTGAATGAGAAGATAGTTTACCTATCTGATCACCGATCAAAGTTTCATATTAATTTGATTAAGGCGATAGATTTGAGGTCGACATCTTAATACTAAACATTGGTAATACATTTTAGGATGACATAGTGGATGTTGTTGATGCTAATTTCAAGGAGGTTGGCTAATATTTTGAGGTGACTGTGGTGGGAAGTTCTAGGTCTTGTGTGACCTAATGATAGTCTAGATAAGGAGAACTAAATCGTTTGATTTAGGGTTGCGATCATATTTTTCAGATTGGGCGATTATGAATTGAAGGAGAAGAGATAAGTTTAGTGTCAGAAAGGAAAGGAGAAGAAATGATATGATAGGAAATCAGTGCCATTCTACAGATCAACATATATTATTGTTCCCTAACAGTTGCAACAAGGTTAAATCCCTTAACAGGGTTAACTTTAACATGTTCTTATTTGTAAATTGTAAGAAATAAAGAAAAAAGTGCGCCGCGATTTTTATTCTTTCACACTTTACAACCTCTCTACCGCAGAGAAAAGACAATGCGCAGAGAAAGACAAGAGCCGCTAGGGTTAAAAATGATATGCGCTGTGATGAGAAGACAGTGAGGGGCGGAAGTATATAGTTGCGCGGATGTTCAATGAGAAGCGGCGGGCAGAGTTAACAGATTTGAAAGAAAAAAAAATGCTAGGGTTTAAGGTAAGCGAATGCAATGTGTGAGGCGGCGGTTGTAAAATGTGAAGGAGATGATGTTTTTTGAGCGCAAAGAAATGTAAAGAGTCACGGCTGAGCGATTGAAAAGAGACTGCGGGAGATCTTGAAAACAGAGATGGCGGCGCGTGAAAAGACAGAGATACAAAGGTGCTGTGAAAAAGTGAAGCGGTGGGTGTTTTTTGATGAGAGAGGGGCCGATAGAGAGTTGAATAAGCGGCTGAATGTCATGAAAAATATGCGCTATTTTTTTTTTTATGAAAGTGGAGGGTGCCGCTAGGGTTAGGGCACGCGGGTGGGGTGGGGTGAAGGGTGGGGTGGGGTGGGGTAGGGGGTGGGGTAGGTAGGGTAGGGGGTAGGGTAGGGTAGGATAAGTTTGAAATTTAAAAAAAATGAAGGGAGGGAGAGAAAAAAAAACGGGTAGAAATTATGGAATATTTTTTTTCTTAAAAAGAATTTTATTTATTTAAAAAAAAATGATTTTAATATGAGATTTTTTTTTAAAATTTTATTTATTTTAATATTATTTATTTTAAGATAAACAATAAAATTTTATATTAATTTTTTTATTTTAAAAAAAACATGCACTAAGATACCAAAGGGGGAAAAGAATGATATATTATTATATATATTAAAAAATAAAATATTATATTAAAATATTTTTTTAAAAAAGTACTAAGAATAAATATATAAGCAATAAAGATGAAAGATTTTTAAAAAAAACTATAAAAAAAAAAGGACAACCTGCAACACAAAAAAAATGTTAGAAACCAAATGAAACTCTCTCAATAGTCTCCAAATGGAGTGCTTCAAAATATGGTAGCTCCTCCACCTGTACACTCAAACAAAGATTAAACCAACCTGCTCTGATACCATGTAAGAA